>SKCR01011473.1:0-64001 GCA_019454045.1 Zanthoxylum bungeanum | reverse complement strand
CAGATAACGATACCAAAAACTTGATCGTGATTTTATAAATCTACCACGCAATCGCACATATCGCTTAAGTAATATAGTGATTATTAGTCGGATGTCAAACCCGCATAGAGTTATTATGTCTCCTATTAATATCAAGACTAATCTGCTTAACTTAAACTAAATTATTGGTTAAGAAAAAATGGTGATTAATATGCAATTAGCATAAAGTAAATAAATAGCAAACAAATAATAATTTTATAAATAAACTTTATGCACGAGAAGAACCTAGGGTTGTAATTTTACCTAAGCACGCAAATAATGAGTTCAGATATTTTCCATTCAGTTGGATAATCATTACTAATTATTAACCTAGAATACTAAATTATTCACAAGCCTCTTTCGATGGTCATGTACATATATTCAAAATAAATCAATTAATTATATGTATATTTTAATTAAATTAAACTGAAGTCGTTAAGGCCATGTTCTAATCTTGCTACGTATGCCTTTTAAGTATATGTTTGTCCTGTAGAGAAATATATTCAACGAATAAGATCACACGCTATTATTCTCACGGCTAACCCAAATTCCCTCCGTCGAATTCCTAAGGATTTACCAAGACTATTCTATTGTTGGTGACAAGAAACTCACTTGGATTCGAAAATCAAGCAAACCCCAAGTATTCTTTCTTAAGCCCCAAGAACCTTAATCAATGATTTTGTAAGAACAAAACACATCCAAGATCAGCCCTAAACCACCATGAAACATTGCCCATGATAACTGAAAACATGACATCAGTGTGTTATGCTAGCAATGGAGACGCCACTAAGCTTGCTAAATTTAGATAAGTCGATTTAAACTTGAAAAATGGAATCTCTCCCTCACAAGAAATTCGGACATAGCCAAAAGCTTAAAGCTTAAGTGTTTTTCTTTCAAAATTCGTGAATAATGTTAAGGAAGAAGAAAATCAAGTTTAAATAGGTTACAAAAAAGAAACCATAAAGGCATAAAGATAAAAATTCCCTTAAATGGCGAAATTATAAAAAATGCTAAAATCTTCAAGTCTTTAAAGGCTTGTGAAGCTTCATTCAGAACTGATTTGAGCCAAGTTAAGTAGCTTAGGGCCCTCTCCATTGAAGCCCACATGCGTCTCTAGTGTGGCTCTGATTTGTTTGTTACAGTCGGTTATAAAACTCTGAATTAATCTTGTCATTGGTTCTCTGATTCTTTTGGCCTTCTGTCTTGTGATTGGCTCTTCCGGTACTTACAGTGACTCCATTATGTTGTTGGCCATGTCCTTTGATGCTCCATGTGTGGCCTGGATCATGTCAGTTGGCCAAACAAATAAAATATACGTTCAAGCATAGATAATAATAAATAATCAATAACAATCCCAAAAGAACAAAAATATGCAAATAGATAATTAAATATTCTTGGGATCCATTACAACCCTAGATTTAATGAATTAGCTACTCATAATATTCAAAAAAAGTTAATCATTATAACAAGCCAAAAGAAACTCTCGTTTGCAGTATTCGGCTTCAAACTCCAACTCTGATTGATACACTCATTCTTGCATTGCTATAAGCATTCTTTCTATGCTTTGGAGGCTCCAAAACATGTTATCAGGCTACCTTTAGGGTTTAGGACGACCTTGTTCTTATATAAGAGGTCATGAGGGCTTGCCCTCTTAAGATTCTTTTAATTCCACTCAAATTAGGATTCCAGGCATATTAGCGCGCCAATGGAAGGCTGAGAGGTAACAAGCCAATTTTAGGTCCCATTGGTGAGCCAATAGGAGAAAAATTACATCTCATGTTTTTAGCCTCATTTTGATCATGATAGAATCTGATTCAGTCTTCGGTATAAACTATAAAGTTGTTGATAATTGAGTTTTATTTCAATGCAACTGAATCACCTCATTTGGATATCGTATGAAAAAATATGTCGTCGAAATACTAAAGGCTATGTGAATCATGAGGTCACTGGTGCAAAACATCTTGATTTGTCGGTGTTTCAAATCAGTACCTTTCCATATGTATCACAGCCCATAAAAACATAAAAACTCCTCAATATGTATGATATAAGAGCGGTAAATACGATATACTAACCGCTCATCATTGATAAAACCAATAAATTACAACACTACATATAATCAATCACGAATCAAATAAAAAGGTAAAATTTTGTAATCAAATATGGAGATATCAGACTTGTGTCTGGTGAATGCTTCTATTGTTTATAATTTTATTGTAATATATACTGCTGTAAAATTGGACAGTGAGAAGCTTTGTAGGCAATGCTCTAATTGCGAGTCAAAGACATGCCGGTAAGTGAAGCTTATCCCCACATGACAACATTCGATGACACACTTATTGTTGAAACCTTGTAGTCATTTTTTGTTGATTCTGAAGACCAATGAGTTTACTCAGTTTCTGATGTCAAAGATGGTGAGTCCGAGGAATACAATATTTATTTTGGTTGGAAATCTACTTCTAGTTCTGCTTCTAGGTACCACATGTCTATACAATGTTACAACATTTTCCTTTAATAGTTGATGATGGTTTTTAGGCCCCCAAGAAGTCAGAATCCCAAGGAAGGGTAAAGTGGGTTTTACACTTGACAAGGTAAAAGCCCAAGGTCCTTGCGAGGATGAGAAGTTAGACAGAGGGGCCCGAATCTGAAGTGATGCCTAGAAAAGATCATGACCTGAGCCTGAGGCACAGAGAGGCAACCCGGGGCAGAACTTGGGGATAGATGTTGGCGACTTGGTCGCATAATCATTGTAATTGGTTTTGATGACGTCAACATGAGAAAGAAGACTTCGACGTGCAAACACGAAGTAATACAAAAAGTGTCGAAGCATATGAGGTGAAGAGCGAGAATGTGAAGACTTGCGACAAATTGAAGAATATATTGCGAAGTTTAGCTTAGGATTTAAATTTGTAATGTGAGATGTAATATTCAAGTGCCTAAGCTCATAGGGATCATGCACATTCACTTAGATGCATTAGGGGCATGTACAAAATGCATTAAAACCTTCAAATCTGCATTTTAGTATTTAGGGAAGCTCTCTGGAACCGGCATGGACCTTACCGGTCCCTTACGGTCATTAAACCGGCCTTCCCCTGTTTCGCATGCCTACTGGAACCGGGCCATTCCGTGCCGGTCTACTCGCCGGTCTCCATGCCGGTATTGGCATAGCAATCATGCTCTCTGGAACTGGCACACTACTTATCGGTCTCCTCGTCGGTTTGCTCGCCGGTCCAACGGCTAGTTTTTCGAACGTTATGTTACCGTTGGAGCCCTTAACCGGCATGCCGGTATCCTCGCCGGTATTCTCGCCGGTCTTGCTGTAAGTTAGGGAAAGCTTTGCATTTTGTTATAAATATAACCCTAACTCCTTTGCCTTAAGTAAGAGACTTAATACATAATCTTCATACATTTTCTAAGGCAAGAAAAGAGTGTTCAAAACCTTCATATTCATAAACACTCATCCAAGCTCACACACACACCTTCCATACATTTAGTGAGCTTAGAAACACTTGGGTTTGCTCTCACACAATCTTCTTATTATTTGTGAGTGTGTAGGCATTGCATTTTCGCATGTGAAACCCGATGAGGAGTCTTATTTGGAGACAACTACCTTTTGAGTCACGGAAGCCGCGGGAAACGGATATCGGAAGGGGAAATTCAGAATAAACAAGCTCACTGTCTTCGTTAGTGCTGCGTTCGCTACTTCGTTCGAACGGAGAACAGATTGCGGGCGTTCGTGTCGCGTTCGTGGACGCGTTCGAACGGTGTCGGTAATTCTGGTTTTGCTGCTAGCCTCACACTCAGCCCATTTAGCTCCCCAAAGCCCATAAAACACATCCCAAATTAAATAAATAAATATTAACTTAAATATTAAACATTAAATAAAATATTTAAACCAATTAAATAATTAAATAAAACATATACCAAACATAAAATAAACAATTACCAACTTAAACTAAAATCATGCCTAAAATAAACAAATCACATACTAAATCAAAATATAATCATGCCTAATTAAATCAATCAACCACTTTATTCCCATCTAATAAGATAATTACCAATCTAAAATATTTGTATTCCTAAACCAACACAAATTAAATATTCAACCTTCCCTATCTAGCCAAGATTTGCCCCCCTCAATCTTTTGACTTCCCTTAACCAAACCAAATCAAATCCCTTTCCTTGTCAAGCCCAACCCTTTGCCTATAAAAAGAACCATTCACCAACCTTCTCAACCCTAGTCCATAGCTAGCTCATACACACAAAAACACACACAACTCACACAAAATCACAAGAGAAAAAGAAACACTTGACATATACACAGAAAAAAACAAAAGAGCCCCAACTATCTCCTCCATAGCCAAAACCACCTCCGTAAACCCCCACACATCACCGAAACAGCCACCTACACAGCAGCCCTCCACCATCGAAAATTACAACAAAAACCACACTGTATTACACACCCAAACAACCTCTTAAATCGCCCAAACAGCAGCCCAAATCCTTAAAAAACAGTAACATAAAAAAACTGCATAGATAATCCTAAAATAATCACATTTAATTGCACTAAGAACCCACACAAACTTGGAATAGTTCATTGAAAACGTTTTTAAAACAGGCGGCCCGTGCAGTGAGCAGCAAGACTGAGGCCGAATAGGAGCAGAACGGAGTTCGAACCGCAAGCAAAACAGCAAGGCAGTGAGCTAGGACGCTGAACCAGTGAACCAGAAAAGTTGCGGAGCTTTACCCCCTTTTCGATATTCGTGGAACGCGAGTCCGAGAGACAGCTTAAAAGGTTAGACCTGAGGGTATCTTTCACACTTGTTTTCCTTTTCCGCATTATTTATTAAGTATTACTTGTATGATTGTAATGTTGAAATGCGTGTTGTGGTCTTTGAGTAGATAAATATGCATGAATTAATTATGAGATGTAATATGTTGTGGGTATTGGATGAATGAGAGATGTGTCAACTCTCGCGGTATATCGGATGGAAACCCGGACATAAATTTCATAGCCGATTCCGAATGGACGGTAATATGATCTGTACTCGGGCCACAATTCCACGTACCGCTTGAGTAAACGGCACCATCTCTCTCTCGTTGTGTTGCTTTTGTTTATTTAGTTTTCTTTACTTGAATTCAAAATGTTGTTTATTTACGCATGATTCAATCAAGCGCATGGGCTTAGTGAGTTAGTCCAAAGGTCCTCCATTTGGGAGATAAAGAGCCGAAAAGGCCACCTTTGTGACACTACTTCGCCGCGCCGGTTGATGTGTGTGTTCGGTTGGATGCGAGATAAGTTCAATCGGGCATACTTAGTTTGATATTATTGAGTTTATCTATTATGCATGGTTCAATCAAGCGCATGGGCTTAGTAAGTGGAATGAAAGATCCCTTATGGGGAGGGGTTAAATCCCGTTACCACGACGCTTTGCCGTGCCGGTTGATGTGTGTTCAGATTGGATGTAAGATGTGTTCAATCGGGCATACTTGGTTGATATGATTGGTTCTATTCTAGTATGTGTGATGTGATGCGCATGGGCTTAGTACGTTGATCTAAAGGTCCTCTCTTTGAGAGATCAAGAGCCCCAAAAGGCCACCTTTACGGCAGTACTTCGCCGCGCCCCTTTATTTTGTGTTTATGTATTGCATCCCATTTCATGCATCAGGTCCGTTTCCGTTCGAACGCGTTTACGAACGCAACTCGAACGCGCATACATTTTTGCCTTATCATGCATCAGGTCTCATTTCCTTTCGAACGCGTTAACAAACACCATACGAACGTGAGCATTCTGTTTCATTTCCGTTCGAACGCGTTAACAAACGCCATACGAACGCGAGCATTCTGTTTCATTTCCGTTCGAACGCGTGTACGAGCGCTACTCGAACGCGAGCATTCTGTTTCATTTACGTTCGAACGCGTTTACGAACACTACACGAACGCGCACACACTGAACTGAGTCTGTCTTATCATATTCATGCATAATTGCCTCTTGATTGATCTTTCTTGTGTTATATAGTCAACCGTATTATTTGTATGCCTGCATTTATCCATTCTATGTGTTCTCGGGATTGTATTTAAGCATGATTAGGCTGTTAGCATGTTATTTGGTAATAGTTCATGAGATAGTACTCAAGCATGATTATGTTGTTCTTAGTTTTCCCATATCATAGGATTGAAATATGATCATAAGATTGCCATGTGATGTTGCATGTTGTGATGAACTTGTTGATGCATACATATGAATTTAGAAGCATGATATTTTGGGAAATAAATGTTATTTAAGCCTGGTTAAATTATTACATAAATCCTTTTATTACAAGTGACATAAGTAAGGGACCGTTCCGAACCCAACGGTTTGAGGTCTTCCCTTGCGAGGGGTGAGTGCGGCCTTAAATCTCATTTTCCGGTTCACACCGGGTGGCGACTCCATTACTCTCCGGTTTAGTCCCCCGTGGCTACTCCGTACTCCCAACTAGGCCGCGAGCCTAGGAACAGCATGCGTCATCAGGTTCTGTTGTCTACAGTCTGGCGACTCCACTGGGGATAGAGAATCGGCCCCGAATATTGTCTTGTAATGTTTGGATTTATGTTTTAATTGACCGTGTCTATAGTGGATAAAGTGAGGGTTTAATCAAAGGCATTTTTTAGGCTAGGTAATGGTTTGGTGTCTTCTTTCATTCACTACCTTTCTAGAAGGAAAAGCTGTGAAGGCACCTAGATAGCCATCTACTTGTAGCCTATTGTGATGGACTAATTTGGAGGACTCGTTGTTTATTCCTGACAACAAGCGATAAGAGCCTAAGAGGCTTGGGTATTTAAGTGAGCCTCGCTCCACCTTCCCTCTGGGGAATCTACAACGGGAAATCCATTTGACAGTCCGTCACACACCATAGCTCATTGGCACGTACCTTAGTGTATAAAAAGGGGTGCGCTCACTTGGTCGCTCGAAACCCTTGAGTGGGGAGACCTAGTTGTGGGCCATCCTTCGCCGTGAGAGCCTTTGTCTATACTCTTACTAACCCACCTATAGACCGGGTTGGCTAAAGTAACAATTATTTCCTTGAATATGTGCTTGTGGACTATCCTCATTTGGATGCAGTTGGACTATTGTCAGAAATGCGGGCTTGCTGGGCCACTTAAACTGGGGCAAGTTCGCACCTTATGACTATTAGGCCAAAAGCTTCTGAAATGTTGATGGGCCACTTTGTAAAAATTATTATGTCATGTTTGCATCATCTTTTATGCTTGTGTTTGGGAACATCGTTGTTTGGATCTATTTGGACCATTTATCATGGGATATGGGCTTGTTGGACCATTTAAACTGGGACAAGAACACATCTTATGACGATTGGGCCAAAAGGCTTCTAAATAACAATGGGCCATTTTATGATTGTGTTCGGAATATTATCATTTGGATTTAGTTGGGCTCTTTGCCATAAGACATGAACTCGTTGGGCCATTTAAACTGGGACGGGTTCACTCTTATGACAGTTAGCCCGAAAGATTCTAAGATGATAACGGGCCGATTTGTTTGAGAATTTTAGTTGATTTAGTATGTTATATTGATGAGCGGAAAATATATCAATATTTACCGCCCCTTTACTTAATATTTTGTTTAGTTTCTCGGGTTTGATGAATGTTTGATGTGTTTTAGTTTATTTTGCAGATAAAATAATATCGGGACTCAATGAAATCATTTAGGACCAAATGTGGATCAAATAAGGGCAATTATTGGACTTGATATATTAATTTTGGAGATTGGAAATTTGAAAGGGCGTTTTGACGAAGTGCAGTTTTGGAAATTCCAGTTTTGCACATCTGTCGTATGTTGGGCATAACTTTTTACTCAGATATCGGATTGAGCTGATTCAAGTGCCAGATTAAATAAGACTAAAAGCTCTACAACTTTGAAAGAGAAAATATTTTCGAATTCTGAAGATTTCATGACCGAAATTGATGAACCATCCAGAAGTGTGTGGAGTGTAATTATTAAAAGTCATTATCAATCATTTTCAAAGCAAAATATTAATTAATTAATAATTAATAAAAATTATCAAATCAACACCAAACAAGATAAGAAATTATTGGAGCAATTATGGATTTGGTGGAGTAATTAGTGGAGAAATTAATAATGTAATTGGTGGAGAAATTGATTGATGATTTGATGGTGGCAAAATTTTCCTATAAATACCAAGCCATTTCATTTGTAAAATTCATACTTTCTTCTTTGAAATTCTTATGAATAAATAAGAAGATTGTATCTAGTTTGTTTATTTTTAGTTTTCAGTAATTAATTTTCAGTTTCGCACTTTCTTTTCTTTACTTTTCAGTTTTTACTTTCCGCAATTTACTTTTACGCACATTACTTTTCTTTCTTTAATTTTTCAGTTTTTACTTTTCAGTAATGAGGAGGTAATTTCCCAAGCTAGGGTGAAAGGTGAAAGTAATTCTTTTACTGTTACTATTTAGATTAATCTCCCTTAAAAAAATAATATATTCACTATTTAAAATACTGATTAATAAAGGATACCGCTATATTGGTTGGTTGGCAATTCAATTTAATCTGGTTTAAACCTGACTAATCAAGGATACCGCCAGATTGGTCGGTTGGTAAATTTATTTTGGTTACCGCTTTTATGGCTGGATTATGGACAAATATTACCGCCTATATGGCTGGTTGGACTTAATTTGACTTAATCAGGATACCGCCAGATTGGTCGGTTGGTAAAATAATATCACAAGTTTATATATTATTTTATGGGAGATATCTAAATTAGTAGTAGTAAAAGTAATTCCTTTTACCTTAGCATTTTATTTTATTGTAATTTTCTTTTCAGTATTTACTTTACCGCATTTTTACTTATGTCTTTTATTTTCAAGTTTTTACTAGCCCTAGTTATGTGTTGTAACTAAATTAGTTATCTGGGGTTGTGATGAAATCCAATATCACCGTTTTATAAGGGTTAGATTATAGCTTGGGTAATATAAAGATTTATTTATTGAGTCTTAAACTTAATGCTTTTTCATTAACTGGCCATTAATAAAATTGATCTGGTAAATCTAAAATGAACTAGACATAGGGATTTTAGGTTTCAGCCTTAGACTCAATAACCCACGATCTTCCTTGAGGATAGATAACCCTTTAATAGATTTCCTTACAGGATAGGAATATACCTGTCGGGCGGGGGTAGCCATAATTGGGACTTAAACTTAAAGAATCCAGATAATTTGGTTGACATAGACATATGGTTCAATTGGGTTAAACTGGGTATTTTGTGTCTGACCATCGACAGAGGCTTACACATAATTTAGTGTTCCAGGTTAGTAAATCAATATATTACCCAACTTTAAGATAATCACTTCATCTTTAAATGATATTGGGAGAAGAAATCACAACCCTAGATAGTTTTTAATATTGAATTTTCTTAAAACCTATTTTCGACAATTTTATTTACTTGCTTTTAAATTTAGAATCGTCACCATTTCAAATCAATCAAACAACCTGTTAGATACTAGTAATCATTTGACCTCATAAAATTAATAGCTTAGGTATTAAGTCCTCGTGGGATCGATACATTTTATACTACTTGAACGATAGTGCGCTTGCGTTATACGTGTGTGTTTACGCCGGTCAAGTTTTTGGCGCCGTTGTCGGGGACTTATTTATCTTTCATTATTAGTTTACGGGTTAGTTTCGTTACTTGTATTTAATTTCTTTTTACTTATTGTTTTCGTTTTCTTGTGTTTTCAGGTTCTCATACACTTAATGAGACGAGTCAGAAGCTTTGAAATCCGACCGCTTGACCCAGAGATTGAAAGAACTATCAGACAGTTGAGAAGGGATAGGCGAGAAGGCCAAGAAGCTTTAGTTAACATGGAACCTGAACCTTTGGAGGTTGCACCACCAATCCCATTCGAGACAGAACCATTCCAGTGGTAGATGGCCTCATTTCCTGTATTGTACTTCCTCCTTACCAGCAAATGCAGGTGACATCAAAACTTGCATTCAGATGATTCAGCAGTCAGTTCAGTTTGGGGGAATGCAATTGAAGATCCTAATGCCCACATCAGCAACTTCCTGGAAGTTTGTGGCACTTTCAATTACAACCGAGCATCAGAAGAAGCAATGAGAATGCGGGTTTTTCCATATTCCTTGAAGACAGAGCAAAGGCCTGGCTACATTCACTATCAGCTGGTTCCATCACAACATGGAACACTCTAGCCACCAAATTCCTTGCAAAATACTTTCCACCAGCCAGAACTGCAAAGTTGAGGAATGACATCACATCATTTGTGCAGCAAGATTCAGAATCTCTGTACGAAGCTTGGGAAAGATACAAAGATCTGCTCCGGAAATGTCCTCACCATGAGATTCCAAAATGGCTTCAAGTCCAAACTTTCTATAATGGACTTTCTGGATTGATGAGAACCACTATTGATGCTGCTGCTGGAGGAGCTTTGATGTCAAAAGGAGAAGATCAAGCCTGGGACCTAATCGAAGAGATGGCCAATAAAAATTCCTTGTGGCCAACAGAAAGGAGCTTGATTCAAAGAATTGCAGGAATTTATGAAGTTGGAGCCAACACAGCAGTTAGTGCTAAACTGGACCAGATATGCAAATTCATGGAGACTCTCAACACTCAAAGCAATATTGGAGCAACAAGTTCAACATATGGAGGAGCACCAGAGCCAACTCAACCTGAAGAAATGGTGAATTATGTCAACAATTTCAACAGACAGGGGAACAATCCATATTCCAACACTACAACCCAGGGTGGAGGAATCATCCAATTTTTCATGGAGCAACAATTCTGGACAAAGGAACAATCCACCACCAGGATTTCAGCAACAGAACAATCCACCACCTGTATTCCAGCAACATAACAAAGGCCAGGAGCATGAAAAAGAACCAGTAATGGCAGAGTGCTGGCTCAGTTAAAAAAATACGATGCTATGATTTAGAACCAATCAGCTTCTATCAAAGCACTTGGAAAATCAGATTGGACAACTGGCCAATGCTCAGAGTTACAGACCACCAGGAAATCTTCCCAGCAATACAGAACCGAATCCAAGGAACCGAGGGAAGGAGCAAGTCAAGCCATCACCTTGAAAAGTGGTACTGAAATAAACAAAGATGTTGGAATCAAGGCAACCATTGAAGATGTTCCAAAAGAAGCAGAGCAACAGATGAGAGGAGGAAAAAGAAGCAAGGAAAAAGAACAGATTACTCCACCTCCACCTTTTCCTCAGCGTCTTCAGAAAAACAAACTGGACAGCAGTTTGCTCGATTCCTGGAAGTATTCAAAAAGCTGCACATCAACATTCCCATTTGCAGAAGCCTTGGAAACAAATGCCCAGCTATGTCAAATTCATGAAAGATATTCTTTCACGAAAACGAAGTTGGGAGATACGAGACAGAGTAGCATTGACGGAAGAATGCAGTGCCATCATTCAGAGGAGGAAACTACCCCAGAAGTTGAAAGATCCTGGCAGTTTCACAGTCCCGTGCACCATTGGAGAACATTACATCGGTAAGGCTTTATGTGATTTAGGTGCTATGTTAACTTGATGCCTTTTTCTATTTACAGGAAAACTTACAGATTGGAGAAGCAATGCCTACCTCTGTCTCTTTGCAACTTGCGATCGAACGCTGCATTTCCAAGAGAGTGTTGAAGTGAAGCTGTGTTGGTGAAAGTTGACAAACTCATTTCTCCCAGCTGATTTTCATATCCTTGACATGGAAGAAGACAAAGATTGTTCTATCATTCTTGGGAGACCATTTCTGGGCTACAGGGAGAACTGTGATTGACGTACAAAAGGAGAACTAACCAGAAAGTTCAGGACCAAGAAGTTACTTTCAATGTTTTCAAAAGCCAGAAAAAATTGAAATTCCCGAGCTATGAATGAAACGGACGAAGAATGTTTCAGAATGATATTGTTGATACTCATTAAAGCTATGATCCAATTCCCACAGATAAACTTGAAAGGCTGCACACCAACATGTCTTGACTTGTAGAACACAGAAAACTGGACGACGCAGCCGTCTGACTCAGGGGCCTAGTTGGGAGTCCGGAGTATAGCCCGCGGGGGACCAAGCGGAAATATGGAGTCGCCACCCGGTGTTGTTGAACCGGGAAAATGAGATTTAAAGGCCGCACCCTCACCTCTCGCAAGGGAAAAGGACCTCAAACCGTTTGGTTCGGAATGGTTCCCTTACTTATGTCAACTTGTAATGAATGGATTTGTGCAATATAACCAAGTCTACTCACCACATACATGCCCTAAATCTAGTTCACAGCTTTGAAGGTAAAAACAAAAATTACAACAATTCTAATCCATGCTCCAAATCACAAATTTTGAGTGAAATTGAAAACAGTTTTGTGAGTCTTTTAAGTGGTACGGTGACCGGCGTACGTAAAAACACACGTATAACGCAAGCGCACGTATCGTTCAAGTAGTATAAAAATATCGATCCCACGAGGACTTAATATCTAAACTATTAATTTTATGAGGTCAAATGATTACTAATATCTAACAAGTTTGATTGATTGATTTGAAATGGTGACGATTCTAAATTTAAAAGCAAGTAAATAAAATTGTCGAAAATAGGTTTAAGAAAATTCAATATTAAAAACTATCTAGGGTTTGTGATTTCTTCCAATATCATTTTAAAGATGAAGTGGTTATCTTAAAGTTGGGTAATATATTGATTTATTAACCTGGAACACTAAATTATGTGTAAGCCTCTGTCGATGGTCAGACACAAATACCCAGTTTAACCCAATTGAACCATATGTCTATGTCAACCAAATTATCTGGATTCATTAAGTTTAAGTTCCAATTATGGCTACCCCCGCCCGACAGGTATATTCCTATCCTGTAAGGAAATCTATTAAAGGGTTATCTATCCTCAAGGAAGATCGTGGGCTATTGAGTCTAAGGCTGAAACCTAAAATCCCTATGTCTAGTTCATTTTAGATTTACCAGATCAATTTTATTAATGGCCAGTTAATGAAAAAGCATTAAGTTTAAGACACAATAAATAAATCTTTATATTACCCAAGCTATAATCTAACCCTTATAAAACGGTGATATTGGATTTCATCACAACCCCAGATAACTAATTTAGTTACCACACATAACTAGGGCTAATAAAAACTTAAAAGTAAAAGACATAAAATGAAAATGCTTGAAAGTAATTGCGGTAAAGTAAAAGCTGAAAAGTAAATTACAATAAAATAAAATGCTAAGGTAAAAGGAATTACTTTTACTACTACTAATTTAGATATCTCCCATAAAATAATATATAAACTTGTGATATTATTTTACCAACCGACCAATCTGGCGGTATCCTGATTAAGTCAAATTAAGTCCAACCAGCCATATAGGCGGTAATATTTGTCCATAATCCAGCCATAAAGTAAGGCGGTACCAAAATAAATTTACCAACCGACCAATCTGGCGGTATCCTTGATTAGTCAGGTTTAAACCAGATTAAATTGAATTGCCAACCGACCAATATAGCGGTATCCTTTATTAATCAGTATTTTAAATAGTGAATATATTATTTTTAAGGGAGATTAATCTAAATAGTAATAGTAAAAGAATTACCTTTCACCCTAGCTGGGAAATTACCTCCTCATTACTGAAAAGTAAAAACTGAAAAATTAAAGAAAGAAAAGTATTGTGAGTAAAAGTAAATTGCGGAAAGTAAAAACTGAAAAGTAAATAAAAGAAAGTGCGAAACTGAAAATTAATTACTGAAAACTAAAAATAAACAAACTAGATACAATCTTCTTATTTATTCATTAAGAATTTCAAGGAAGAAAAGTATGAATTTTACAAATGAAATGGCTTGGTATTTATAGGCAAAATTTGCCAACCATCAAATCATCCATCAAATTCTCCACCAAATCCATTATTAATTTCTCCACTAATTACTCCACCAAATCCATAATTGCTCCACTAATTGCTTATCTTGTTTGGTGTTGATTTGATAATTTTTATTAATTATTAATTAATTAATATTTTGCTTTGAAAATGATTGATAATGACTTTTAATAATTACACTCCACACACTTCTGGATGGTTCATCAATTTCGGTCATGAAATCATCAGAATTCGAAAATATTTTCTCTTTCAAAGTTGTAGATCTTTGAGTCTTCTTTAATCTGGAACTTGAATCAGCTCAATCCGATATCTGAGTAAAAAGTTATGCCCAAAATACGACAGATGCGCAAAACTGGAATTTCCAAAACTGCACTTCGTCAAAAACGCCCTTTCAAATTTCCAATCTCCAAAATTAATATATCAAGTCCAATAATTGCCCTTATTTGATCCACATTTCGTCCTAAATGATTTCATTAAGACCCGATATTATTTTATCTGCAAAATAAACTAAAACACATCAAAACGTTCATCAAACCCGAGAAACTAAACAAAATATTAAGTAAAAGGGGCGGTAAATATTGATATATTTTCCGCTCATCACACCCCCAAACCTAACATTTTGCTAGTCCTCGAGCAAAACAACAAAAATAAAATTAAATTAAAATTAACTAAGCCACTTTCGTAGGGATCACGGTTGCATTTAGCATATGCAACAAGCCTTTAAACCCCTAGGTGTCCCTAGTGGACGAGTTGTAGTCTCGTGAGGGTTTACAGCAATGATACCCACAAACATTTTACAAAAGTAAAAAGGTAGTAAAACTAATGCACACAAAAGCAAAAAGACAAGCAAGAGAAAAGAGAATAAAGATGTTAGTGACTAATCAGGTGAAACTTCTACTCCAAGTTACTAGTTGTTTTGTTTTATTCTAAATTACCGAATAAGTAAATTCTCCGATTATTTTTACCATTCTCCATATACACAGCCAACAAAATATTAATCAACTCATTTTTTTCCACAACAGTCATAAGTGCAGTTGATAAGAGAGTAATATTTTTGTCCTAAAGTTCTATCAGATTTCACACCTTTTTATAGCAATGGAATAATTTTTCTGATTTTTCTGATTTTTTCTTTGATTTTTCTCTATTTTTTTTTTTTTATATACAATATCTTCCATCTATGTAGCGAGCTTTGGGTCGGTGGCTCCCAAACCAGTTGCTTTAGGGCACCAGGTGTTAAGACACCCCTACGGACTTAATTACCCAGACTTCAGATATATATATTTTTGCAGCATCTTTGATCCATGTAGCGAGCTTTGGGCCAGTGACTCCCAAACCAGTTGGTTTTAGGGCACTAGGTGTTAAAACACCCTTACAGACTTAATAACTCGGATCTCGTTTTTTTTTTTTTTTTTTTTTTTTTTTTTTACTCCACTGCTTTTGAGATGTTTCCTCCAATTAAACTAGAGCACTGAATATTACAAACTTTTCAATTTTAGCTCATGTCCGTATGTTACTATATATGTTGATAATATCTGTCAACTGAGCATATGAAGATCCATTTTAGTCCGTTTTAAGGAGAATTCACAAATTAAATAATTCAAAATGAAATAAACAAAAATTAACTTGTTTCGAAATAGGTTTGAGATACGTCTCAGGAGTGGAAACTCCTTACTCGGCTATCTCTTACCAATTTCACTTTTTAGTCAAATAAAAACACAAAAAAAAACACAAAATATTTTTGTAATTTTTGAAAATTTTTCAATTTTTTTGTATTTTTCGAAAAATTTTGGACTAAAAATAAAATAAACACACAACAATAAAAACAAGGTACTAATCAACTAATTTCCTCCCCCAAACCTAAATGAGACATTGTCCCCAATGTCTTAAACAGTAAAGAGAGTTAAGAAGGTCGTACCTGGTTAGCTGAAAATCTACAGGAAATTAAAGGTTAAGATCCAGATTAATCCGACGCCTCTTACCACGATCGTCCTCGAACCAATTTATCTTTGAAAGGATAGGGTCAACTTGTGGTTCATAGGCTATGAGTTGGTCTATTAGATCCGGAGCAGTTCTGGCAGTGAAGAGGAGTTCTTTCATAGGTTTTGACACGAACCCATTTCTCCGAGCATCATCAAGAAACACACAAAGAAAATCATAAAATCCATCAACATTAAAAGTCCAAGTGGTTTCTGGTGTATGTTCAGGTTCGCCCAAGATAGTACTATAAAAATTTCCTCCAATGTACCCAAGCCACCTGGCAAAGCAATAAAAGCATCAGCACGGTTAATCATTTCTACCAGTCGTTCAGACATACCTGGCACCATCAGTTCCTCTCCGTTTGATGATCCAATAAGATTTGCCTCTGCCAAGGGTTTTGGGATGATTCCCAAAACATGACTGCCTCCTTCCTGTACAGCCTTTGAAACGATCCCCATAAGTCCAAGATTGCCTCCGCCATATATTAAGTGCATATTCCTTGCAGCTAAGACTCGACCCAATTCCTGTGCTGCTTCTATGTATTGTGGTTTAGTACCAACACTACTACCGCAAAACACGCAGATGTTTTCAACTCGTCTTCTTGAAGTGGCTTCCATGTTTTACTGGATTTCTTCAAAATGCAATGATGAGCTGAATTTATAGTACCTGAAAAGGGTGAGTAAAAATAGCACAAGTATCTTCCAAAGGACGATTAGTAGCGAATATAATATCGTGATAGTCAAAAAGATCTGGATCCTGTCGGAGAAAATAAAAGAAAACAACAAAACAAATCACAATTATTAAGAAAAGACAAAGAGATATAATATTTACAAAAAGTAACGGCTTGATTGACGTCTATGCGTCAGGGACAAGCTTCCCATCCAATTTTCTTATAAATTGGCAAACAGGGCTTTTTGAGTCAGATTCCCGAGACTTAACAGTTGTCTTTCCTTTTGGAATTGTGTATGTAATTTGTGAATGGCTATATGAACATATCCACTGGGATGCGTCTCAAGAGTCGAAGATAGATCATCTAAAGACTCCTTCTCAAGCCATCCCTAATGAATTTAATTTTGTCTTCGCGATTATCAGACACCATTCCTAAAGAACGACAACGAGTGTTGCAATTAAATCGTGCACATTTGTAACAAACACCCATTTGCTTAGCTCTACGTTTCTTTGCATAGGTGCTTCTTCCAAAACCAGGCAGATGTGAAATAAAAGAGTCAGAAGACTCACCTGCCAATCGGACTCGTGCTTCAATTACCCAACGAATATCATTAGGAATACCATGGATTGTCAATAACCTCATCCGTTCCAAGCGAGCTTTGTAAACTTTCATCAGAGATTTTGGAGGGAGAGAAGGAAATTGCTTGTGAAGATTTGCGAGAGCTTCTTCCATCTTGAAATGACTAAACCTGCAAAAATTAAAAACACACAAAATTAAATCACACCAAATCACAATATATACACAAATTGCATGGGTTGCCTCCCTGCTAGCGCTAAGTTTAAAGTCGTCAGCCAGACTTGGCTTCTCGAACGTTAAGCTGGATCTGAAAGTGTAACACTTTCTTTTTGTCGCTCAAATGATTCTCCCCAGTAGTGCTTGACACGCTTGTTTTTAACCTTGAAAGTTTTGTTAGCGTCAGGATCATGTATCTCAACGGCTCTATTTGGTAAAACTTTGGTGATCACAAATGGACCTGACCACCGTGATTTTGGCTTCCATGGGAAGAATTTCACCCTTGATTTGTTTAACAGTACCTTCTGCCCTGGTTCCAGTTGTATGCGCACTAACTTCTCATCATGTTTTCTTGCCTTTTTCTTTGTACAATTTGGCATCTTCAAAAGGCTGATTGTGAAATTCCTCCAATTCGTTGAGCTGGTGGAACTTTTTCTCTTCTGTTGCTTGTAGAGCAAGAATTGGCTCTTTCAGTGCAAAAGATGTTTTATCTTTAGGCTCCACAGGCAATTGACATGTTTTAAGTTTGTCAGTAGAACTTTGTCTTTCATCAGAGTTCTGAATGGTACTGTGTATCACATCGAGTTTGAAACATTCCTCTTCTTTTCATCATCTGGGAAATTCATGGCCTTGAAAACATTGAATGTTACTTCTTGGTCCTGTACCCTCATGGTTAGTTCTCCTTTTTGTACATCAATAATGGTTCGACCTGTAGCCAAGAATGGTCTCCCAAGGATGATTGGCACGTCTGCGTCTTCCTCCATATCAAGGACAATAAAATCTGGGAAAATGAATTTGTCAACCTTGACCAGCACATCCTCAACTACACCTCTTGGAAATACGAGCGTTCTATCAGCAAGTTGCAGTGAGACTGAAGTTGGCATTGTTTCTCCAATCTGTAATTTCCTGAAAATAGAAAAAGGCATCAAGTTAACACTAGCACCTAAATCACATAAAGCCTTACCAAAGTTATGTTCTCCTATGACGCAAGGAACAGTGAAACTGCCAGGATCTTTCAACTTTGGGGGAAGTTTCCTCTGAATGATAGCACTGCATTCTTCTGTTAATGCTACTGTCTCGTAATCCCCAATCTCCGCTTTCGTGAAAGAATATCTTTCATGAATTTGGCATAGGTGGGCATTTGTTCCAACGCTTCTGCAAATGGAATGTTGATATGCAGCTTTTTGAATATTTCCAGGAACCGGGAAAATTGCTTGTCCAATTTGTTCTTCTGAAGACGTTGAGGAAAAGGTGGAGGTGGAGTGATCTGTTCTTTTTCCTTTGCTTCTTTTTCCTCCATTTGTTGCTTTGTTTCTTTTGGAACTTCCTCAGCAGTTGAATTGACTCCAACATCTTTGTTGATTTCAGTACCGCTCTTTAACATGATGGCATGACATTGCTCCTTCCCCATGTTCCTTGGATTTGGCTCTGTGTTGCTAGGAAGGGTACCTGGCGGTCTGTAACTCTGAGCATTTGCCAGTTGTCCCATTTGATTCTCCAGTGCTTTAATAGAAGCAGATTGACTTTGAATTAATGTTGCTTGGGATTGAAACATAGCATCATATCTTGCTGCTGAGAGTCGTGTTTTGCTTCATCTTTTTCAAGTGGGTCAACCACTTCTGTTATTCCTGGTTCATTTGCCTGCTCCTGGCTTTTGTTCTGTTGCTGGAATTCAGGTGGATAGTTCTGCTGTTGGCCTGAATTGTTGCTCCATGATAAATTAGGATGATTCCTCCACCCTGGGTTGTAGGTGTTGGAATATGGATTGTTCCCCTGTCTGTTGAAATTGTTGACATAATTCACCGTTTCTTCATGTTGGTTTGGTTCTGGTGCTCCTCCATATGGTGAACTTGTGGATCCAGTGATGTTCACAACTTGCGTGCTAAGTGTTTCTAGACATTTGCATATCTGATCCAGCCTGGTATTCACTGCTGTGTTTGCTCCAACTTCATAAATTCCTGCAATTCTTTGGATCATGCTCCTTTCTGTTGGCCACAAGGAATTGTTGTTGGCCATTTCTTCGATTAGGTCCCAGGCTTGATCTTCTCCTTTTGCCATCAAGGCTCCTCCAGCAGCAGCATCGATTGTGGTTCTCATTATTCCAGAAAGTCCATTATAGAATGTTTGAACTTGAAGCCATTTTGGAATCTCATGGTGAGGACATTTCCGGAGCAAATCTTTGTACCTTTCCCAAGCTTCGCAGAGGGATTCTGAATCTTGTTGTACAAAGGATGTGATGTCATTCCTCAGCTTTCCGGTTCTGGCTGGTGGAAAGTACTTTGCAAGAAATTTGGTGGCTAAAGTGTTCCAAGTTGTGATAGAACCTGCTGGTAGTGTGAATGTAGCCAAGCTTTAGCTCTGTCCTTCAAGGAGTATGGAAAAACTCGCAGTCTCATTGCTTCTTCTGATGCTCTGTTGTAGTTAAAAGTGCCGCAAACTTCCAGGAAGTTGCTGATGTGGGAATAGGATCTTCAGTTGCATTCCCCCGAACTGAACTGACTGCTGAATCATCTGAATGCATGTTTTGATGTCACACGCATTTGCTGGTAAGGGAGGAAGTACAATACAGGAAATGAGTCTGTCAACCACCGGAATGGTTCTGTCTCGAATGGGAATTGGTGGTGTGCAACGTTCAAAGGTTCAGGTTCCATGTTGACTAAAGCTTCTTGGCCTTCTCGCCTTTCCCTTCTCAACTGTCTGATGGTTCTTTCAATTTCTGGGTCAAGCGGTCGGAGTTCAAAGCTTCTGGTTCGTCTCATGAAGTTTCTGAGAACCTGAAACACAAGAAAACAAAAACAATAAGTAAAAAGAAATTAGATACAAGTAACGTATCTAACCCCTAAACTAATAGTGAAAGATAAATAAGTCCCCGGCAACGGCGCCAAAAACTTGACCGGCGTAAACACACACGTATAACGCAAGCGCACGTATCGTTCAAGTAGTATAAAAATATCGATCCCACGAGGACTTAATATCTAAACTATTAATTTTATGAGGTCAAATGATTACTAATATCTAACAAGTTGATTGATTGATTTGAAATGGTGACGATTCTAAATTTAAAAGCAAGTAAATAAAATTGTCGAAAATAGGTTTAAGAAAATTCAATATTAAAAACTATCTAGGGTTGTGATTTCTTCCAATATCATTTTAAAGATGAAGTGGTTATCTTAAAGTTGGGTAATATATTGATTTATTAACCTGGAACACTAAATTATGTGTAAGCCTCTGTCGATGGTCAGACACAAATACCCAGTTTAACCCAATTGAACCATATGTCTATGTCAACCAAATTATCTGGATTCATTAAGTTTAAGTTCCAATTATGGCTACCCCCGCCCAACAGGTATATTCCTATCCTGTAAGGAAATCTATTAAAGGGTTATCTATCCTCAAGGAAGATCGTGGGCTATTGAGTCTAAGGCTGAAACCTAAAATCCCTATGTCTAGTTCATTTTAGATTTACCAGATCAATTTTATTAATGGCCAGTTAATGAAAAAGCATTAAGTTTAAGACACAATAAATAAATCTTTTATATTACCCAAGCTATAATCTAACCCTTATAAAACGGTGATATTGGATTTCATCACAACCCCAGATAACTAATTTAGTTACCACACATAACTAGGGCTAATAAAAACTTAAAAGTAAAAGACATAAAATGAAAATGCTTGAAAGTAATTGCGGTAAAGTAAAAGCTGAAAAGTAAATTACAATAAAATAAAATGCTAAGGTAAAAGGAATTACTTTTACTACTACTAATTTAGATATCTCCCATAAAATAATATATAAACTTGTGATATTATTTTACCAACCGACCAATCTGGCGGTATCCTGATTAAGTCAAATTAAGTCCAACCAGCCATATAGGCGGTAATATTTGTCCATAATCCAGCCATAAGGCGGTACCAAAATAAATTTACCAACCGACCAATCTGGCGGTATCCTTGATTAGTCAGGTTTAAACCAGATTAAATTGAATTGCCAACCGACCAATATAGCGGTATCCTTTATTAATCAGTATTTTAAATAGTGAATATATTATTTTTAAGGGAGATTAATCTAAATAGTAATAGTAAAAGAATTACCTTTCACCCTAGCTTGGGAAATTACCTCCTCATTACTGAAAAGTAAAAACTGAAAAATTAAAGAAAGAAAAGTATTGTGAGTAAAAGTAAATTGCGGAAAGTAAAAACTGAAAAGTAAATAAAAGAAAGTGCGAAACTGAAAATTAATTACTGAAAACTAAAAATAAACAAACTAGATACAATCTTCTTATTTATTCATTAAGAATTTCAAGGAAGAAAGTATGAATTTTACAAATGAAATGGCTTGGTATTTATAGGCAAAATTTTGCCAACCATCAAATCATCCATCAAATTCTCCACCAAATCCATTATTAATTTCTCCACTAATTACTCCACCAAATCCATAATTGCTCCACTAATTGCTTATCTTGTTTGGTGTTGATTTGATAATTTTTATTAATTATTAATTAATTAATATTTTGCTTTGAAAATGATTGATAATGACTTTTAATAATTACACTCCACACACTTCTGGATGGTTCATCAATTTCGGTCATGAAATCATCAGAATTCGAAAATATTTTCTCTTTCAAAGTTGTAGATCTTTGAGTCTTCTTTAATCTGGAACTTGAATCAGCTCAATCCGATATCTGAGTAAAAAGTTATGCCCAAAATACGACAGATGCGCAAAACTGGAATTTCCAAAACTGCACTTCGTCAAAAACGCCCTTTCAAATTTCCAATCTTCAAAATTAATATATCAAGTCCAATAATTGCCCTTATTTGATCCACATTTCGTCCTAAATGATTTCATTAAGACCCGATATTATTTTATCTGCAAAATAAACTAAAACACATCAAAACGTTCATCAAACCCGAGAAACTAAACAAAATATTAAGTAAAAGGGGCGGTAAATATTGATATATTTTCCGTTCATCATACGGGGCGTTGTATTCCCCGAGTGCAAACATACTTACCGTCCATTCGGATTCGGCTATGGAATTAGTCCAGGTTTCCATCCAATATACCACAAAAAAGAGAATATTTCCATTCACTCAAAACCACCATCACGTACTAATTAATGACATTAATGCGACATAAAAAATAACTTACATGCAATCCTACCTTAATTAATTTATTTGTAAAACCTAAATTAATTAACATGTTAAATTAACTATTCATGCTAGCATTATTAAACACCTATTCTAAGTCAATATTTTCATTGTAAACTAATCCTAATAACATGCTTAAATAAACCATTTAAATTAAACATACTTCCTACGTCATTATTTCATGTAAAAAACTAATGACATGCTCAAAATAACCATTCTAAGTCATTATTTCTGTGAATTAACCCTAACCGGGACATGCCGAAGCTAATCCTTCATATAAACAAGTAAAACTACATTTCAAATCATTATTTTATGCAAAATAAATTTAATACAACATACTAAACTAATTAAACCACATAAAACATTTTTAACCATTATTTCATTGTGAATTAACCCAACAACATGCCAAGTTAAACTACTCATGCCAAAATGCCATAAAATTATATTTTTAAATAATTATTTTAGTGAGAAAATTCTGTAATATAAACCCTCAGGTCTAACCTTTTTTGTCGTTGCTCGGAGACGCGTTACATGGCCGTCGGAAAGGGTAAGTCACCACGATTCCACCGATTCACTGTTTCGACGTTTTGCTCACTGCTTTGGCACTTTGCTCGCTGTTTTGAGTTCGTTTCGCTGCGTTTCAGGTCTTCGTACTTGGCTCGCTGGTTGGCAGTGGATTAAGGTCAATTTTGGTGATTTTTAAGAGGCGTTGGACTGCCGTTTGCTTGGTTTACTCAAGGGCTTACAACTGCAGTTTTTGCTCACTATTTTGGTGACTTTGGGGACTGTTTTGAAGGCTTTTGAGCTGCTGTTTTTGGGCGAATTTTGGAGGGTATTTAGGTCATTTTGTGTACTGGTTTGGGGCTAAAATTAGGTTGATTTGGGTGTAAATTCCAGGGGCTAAATTGGGCGTGACAATGGGCTGTTTGGTGGACTGTTTTGGGTGAAATAAGGGGCTGTTTTGCGTGTTGGGTGCAAGGACAGTGAGGGGAAGTCGAGTGGGTGCTTTATGCGTGAAGATGTGAGGGTTAGGGGGTTGGATGAATGCTTGAAATGATCAGAGGTAGTGAATGTAAGGGCTTGGGCGTGACTTCAAGTCTCAAAGGAGGCAGTGAATGGCTTGGAAATAGGCAGCAGTGGCGTCGCTTCTAAGGGAGATGAGGGGGCTGTTTTGTTCTCCTAAAATGCTTGGTGAATGCTTGATTTTTTGCTTGATGTATCTTGATATGTGCTTGATCTCCTTAGGTATGGTTAGGGGTTTCAAGGTGGAAAATGATGGTTTATATAGGCAAATGGTTGTAGTGGAGGTGTAAGTGTGAATGAGTGAGGTATGGGTGTGAATGAGTGAGGTATGGGTTTGAATGAGTGAGGTATGGGCTTGAATGAGTGAGGTGTGGGGTGAATGAGTGAGGTATGGGTTTGAATGAGTGAAGTATGGGTGAGGTATGGGTATTGAATGAGTGAAGTGTTATTTATTAATATTTTGTTAAAGTGAGGTGGAATGGTTAAAGTAAGTTTGGTATATGGGTAAATCATGTTGGAATAGTGTAAGGAGGGGTAATTTGGTGTCAAGGTCGTGGGCCTCATAGGTGGTGGGCTTGGTGCTTGATTGGTTTTGGTTTAATGGGCTTTGGATGCGGATTTAGGTGTCTAGGTGGGCTTGGAAGGGTGTTTGCGGTGATTTTCGGGTTGTAGACACGCTTTGAAACAAACTTTTAGCAAGCAAACTTTGAGCAAAATCGGCGAATTAATTTCCAAAATGTATTATCTCTTGACTTAACCTTTCCTTCGACCGCTTTCCCGAACTCCACGACTAAAAGGCGGTGCTCCTTATAAGACTCCTCATCGGGTTCGGTATGCAAAAATGCAATGCCTACAGTCGCCCCCACTTTGATGGGATTTGTTCAGTGTGTGACAATGACAACCCTATCAAAGTTCGTGCAATGCATTTTTACTTACCTGGCTCGCCAGCTGCCGCATGGTCTGCATGTTGTTCTGAACTGATGGTGCTAAGCCCCGTACCTAAGGCGTCGCGGTTGCGTCTCCGTACCTAGAGTGCCGCAGTGGTGATGATTGTCCATTTTCGAACTATGCTCCATTTTTCGGGATGCCATTTTCGGCATATGTTGTGAGTGCTCCATTTTGGAGTGCCATTTTCGGTAGCTGATGTGGTACTGGTTCATTTCTGAACCGTGCTGTGTGAGAATGTGGCTCATTTTGAACCGTTACTTGATGAGAGGTCTTTGCGGCCACAAACCTGCAAATATAAAACAAAATTAGATGTATATGATATGTCGTTCAGAGTGCCATTTTTGGCATCTGTTGTGTGTACTCCATTTTGGAGTGCCATTTTCAGCAAGTGATGAGTGTGTGCCCCATTTTGGAGCGCCATTTTCAGCAAGTGATGAGTGTGTGCCCCATTTTGGAGCGCCATTTTCGGCAAGATGAGTGTGCTCCATTTTGGAGCGCCATTTTCGGCATCTGATGAGTGTGCCCCATTTTGGAGCGCCATTTTCGGCAAGTGATGAGAGTGTGCCCCATTTTGGAGCGCCATTTTCGGCAAGTGAGAGTGTGTGCCCCATTTTGGAGCGCCATTTTCGGCAAGTGATGAGAGTGTGCCCCATTTTGGAGCGCCATTTTCGGCAAGTGATGAGAGTGTGCCCCATTTTGGAGCGCCATTTTCGGCAAGAGAGTGTGCTCCATTTTGGAGCGCCATTTTCGGCATCTGATGAGTGTGCCCCATTTTGGAGCGCCATTTTCGGCAAGTGAAGTGATGAGAGTGATGAGAGTGTGCCCCATTTTGGAGCGCCATTTTCGGCAAGTGATGAGAGTGTGCCCCATTTTGGAGCGCCATTTTCGGCAAGTGAAAGTGTGTGCCCCATTTTGGAGCGCCCTTTTTCGGCAAGTGATGAGTGTGTGCCCCATTTTGGAGCGCCATTTTCGGCAAGTGATGAGAGTGTGCCCCATTTTGGAGCGCCATTTTCGGCATCTGATGAGTGTGCCCCATTTTGGAGCGCCATTTTCGGCAAGTGATGAGAGTGATGAGAGTGAGAGTGTGCCCCATTTTGGAGCGCCATTTTCGGCAAGTGATGAGAGTGTGCCCCATTTTGGAGCGCCATTTCGGCAAGTGAGAGTGTGTGCCCCATTTTGGAGCGCCATTTTCGGCAAGTGATGAGAGTGTGCCCCATTTTGGAGCGCCATTTTCGGCAAGTGATGAGAGTGTGCCCCATTTTGGAGCGCCATTTTCGGCAAGTGATGAGTGTGTGCCCCATTTTGGAGCGCCATTTTCGGCAAGTGATGAGAGTGAGTGATGAGAGTGTGCCCCATTTTGGAGCGCCATTTTCGGCAAGTGATGAGAGTGTGCCCCATTTTGGAGCGCATTTTCGGCAAGTGAGAGTGTGTGCCCCATTTTGGAGCGCCATTTTCGGCAAGTGATGAGAGTGTGCCCCATTTTGGAGCGCCATTTTCGGCAAGTGATGAGAGTGTGCCCCATTTTGGAGCGCCATTTTCGGCAAGTGATGAGTGTGCCCCATTTTGGAGCGCCATTTTCGGCAAGTGAGAGTGTGCCCCATTTTGGAGCGCCATTTCGGCAAGTGAGAGTGTGCCCCATTTTGGAGCGCATTTTCGGCATATGAGAGTGTGTGCCCCATTTTGGAGCGCCATTTTCGGCAAGGTGAGTGTGATGGTGGTCCATTTCCGAACCATAACTGATGTGATTGCGGCCCATTTCCGAACCATAACTGATGTGAAAGCGGCCCATTTCTGAACCCTAACTGATGTGATTGCGGCCCATTTCCGAACCCTAACTGATGTGAGAGTGGTCCATTTTTGAACCAATGCTGAAGTGAAAGCGGTCCATTTTTGAACCAATGCTGATATGATAGCGGTCCATTTCTGAACCAATGCTGAAGACGATGTGAAAGTGGTCCATTTCCGAACCAATGCTGATATGAGAGCGGTCCATTTCCGAACCAAAGCTGAAGCTGATGTGAAAGTGGTCCATTTCCGAACCAATGCTGATATGAGAGCGGTCCATTTCCGAACCGTTGCTGATAATGTTGTGGGCCTCGCCCCCAGAGTGGTACACCTGGCAGAACTGATACTGAACTGATGTGGGCCTCGCCCTCTGAACGGCATACCCGGCAGATACTGATCATGAACTGATGTGGACTTCGCCCTCAGAATGCCATACGCGGCTGATACTGATCCTGATGTAATATGGGCCTCGCCCCTTGAATGCCATTCCCGGCAGAAACTGATCTGAATTTATGTGGGCCCCGACCCCAGAATACCATACCCGGCATATACTGACACTGAACTGGTGTGGGCCTCGCCCCCAGGTTGAGATAGGCCTCGCCTTCAAACTGATACTGATGTGGGGCTTCGCCCCCAAGCTGATATGATATTCTACTTCACACATTACATCACCTCTCACGAGATAGTCTTTGATAGATAGACATATTTTGTCCTCAACGAATGCTTTCGCGTCGAAACCGAAGAACCTTCAAAGTACTTGACATACTCAAACCCAATCATCTGAACGGGTGATCTGAGCTAGACTCCATGTGTGTGTGTGTGCCGGAGATCTTTCGCAGCTTATTCCTTAAGTAAGCCAACTTGATGATTTCGCCTCAGAGAATCGAACCAGTGGGTCTAACCAACCTGGATGTCTTAATCACATTCCGTGATTACTTCAGCATACTCAACATGATATGGTTTTCATCTTTCTTTTCTTTTGTCTCATTCTTTTCATTTTCTTTTCATTTTCTTTTTTTTTTTTTTTCTTTTTTTTTTCTGACACACCTACCCTTTAAGGTAGCATTTCTCCTCATGGTGGTCCTAATACTCGCCCATGGGTAGCTTCACGCTTATTGGTTATAGGTGGTCTATTTTTTTCTTTTCCTTTTTTATTTCAGAGACATTGTTTTTTTATTTCAACCATATCATATATCATAGCATCAGCAAACAAGTGTGGACATTCAGGCAAACGGTCATTCACCAATACATCATCTCTTCAACTAGTCACCTAGCTAACCACTCAGGCTTCTACTGCTAGGATCCCATAATCAAGTGCTCGTGAGTCTAACTGAGATCAATCCATTCGGAATACCGGAAGGGAGCGTGTCTTGCACTTATCGTTTCTAGGGTTTCTCCCTACAGCATTCAATGTCATCACAGGACATATGTCTAACTATTAAAACTTATCTCACTCAATTTTTTTCATTTTTTATTTTTTATTTTTTATTTTTTTTATTTTTTATTTTTTTTTTATTCAGAGACTCTTTTTTTTTCTTTAAACTGTAAATACACAACAACAGAATAAATAAGTGTGCATGTAAGTATGCAAGTGTAGAGGTCCTCCCTGTTCATGATGGGTTAGACCCTCATTGTGCTCCTCGGCGCCATGTGTTTCCTCCTGCTAGTTCTCTTTTGTCTGAAATCTGCAAACATAAAACACAAAACAAGAATGAAGTTACGTGTATGCATGTATGTATTTCCTATCCCGTTGGGTTAGGTATTCCGCTCGTTTCCTTGGTGACTGCTCAGTCTTCTTTCTCAGGACAAAATGCCAGCTTCAATCTGTCAACTTTGATCGGTTCAGTGAACTCATTCTCTTTTAAATCTGATAGTCTCACTGCCCTGTTTCCCATTGCTGAATGACTATACTGTCTTTTCTGCTTACTTCTTCCGAGGATTCCCCGATGGTCTTTCAATTCTGATTGTACAACTTTCTGTTATCGGCTATACCGGGTACGGTCAAACTGGCCACAACGTTAGTCAGAACTTGCAACATCTCAATAATTTTAGTTACTTTAATCTCCAATTGATCCAGGCAGGATCTCTCGTTTGCTAACTTGCTCATGTTGACTGACGGTCTCTTGACGGATCTCTCTGCTTTCCTAACCCAAAGGGAATCTATGATGGCTTTTAAGACACAAAGGGTTAACATGATGCATGTATGCATGACATGTGTGCAATGCAAATAAACAAGCTCATAAAATATTTACACTAATTGGCCCGTTATCATTTTAAAGTATTTAATCACACTATTGCGCAGTACAAACTTGCCCCAGTTGAAAAGGCCCAACAGGTTTACACTTTTGCGATAACATGACTAAACAACTTCAAATGATAAGAGGCCCAAATACAAAATGGCCCATTAGCATTTTAGAAGCTTTTGGCCTAGTTGCCAAAGGACATGAACTTGTCCCTGTTTAATGGCCCAACAAGTTCACATTCATTGACAATCAGTCCAACTGAATCCAAATGATAATGGTCCAAAACACAAGCAATAATAAATATTTTCTAAAGGTCATAAAACAAAGGTTCATGTGTAAGTTCTAGGAATGTAAACAAAGGCCCTTATTGACAAAGGATTACCCACAACTAGGACTCCCCATTCAAGGGTTCAAACGACCAAGTGAGCGCACCTTATATGTCAACAAGATAAGGTATGTGACTAACTGTCAAATGGACTTCCCGTTGTAGATTCCCCAGAGGGAGGGCGGAGCGAGGCTCACTGTGGATACCCAAGCCCCTTAGGCTCTTATCGCTTGGTGACAGGAATAAACAACGAGTCCTCCAAATTAGTCTATCACATGAGATGATTATCTAGATGCCTTCGCAGCTTTTCCTTATAAAAAGGTAGTTAGTGAGTGAAGGAAGACACCAACCATCCCCTAGGAAAATGATTATCTAGGTGTCTTCACAGCTTTTCCTTGTAAAAAGGTAGTGAGTGAAGGAAGACACCAAACATCACCTAGCCCTAACAATGCCTTTGATTAAATTCCTTAAACTTACAGTAAACATGGTTAATTAAAACACAAATCCAACCATTACAAGACATGTTTCGAGGCCGATTCTCTGTCCCCAGTGGAGTCGCCAGACTGTAGACACAGAAACTGGACGACGCATGCCGTTCTAGACTCAGGGCCTAGTTGGGAGTACGGAGTAGCCCGCGGGGGACCAAGCCGGAGAATAATGGAGTCGCCACCCGGTGTGAACCGGGAAAATGAGATTTAAGGCCGCACTCACCCCTCGCAAGGGAAGACCTCAAACCGTTGGGTTCGGAATGGTCCCTTACTTATGTCACTTGTAATGAATGGATTTGTGCAATATTAACCAAGTCTACTCAACATACATGCCTAAATCTAAGTTCACATGCTTTGAAGGTAAAAACAACATTACAACAATCTAATCATGCTCCAAATACAAATTTGAGTGAAATGAAACATGTGAGTCTTTTAAGTGGTACGGGGCGTTGTATCCCGAGTGCAAACCATACTACCGTCCATTCGGATTCGGCTATGGAATTTATGTCCAGGTTTCCATCCAATATACCACAAAAAGAGTACATATTCCATTCACTCAAAACCACATCACGTACTAATTAATGACATTCATGCGACATAAAAATAAATTACATGCAATCCTACCTTAATTAATTTATGTAACCTAAATTAATTAACATGTTAATTAACTATTCATGCTAGCATTATTAAACACATATTCTAAGTCAATATTTCATGTAAACTAATCCTAAATAACATGCTTAAATAACCATTTAAATTAAACATACTTCCTACGTCATTATTTCATGTAAACTAATGACATGCTCAAATAACCATTCTAAGTCATTATTTCATGTGAATTAACCCTAAACGACATGCCGAGCTAATCATTCATACTAAACAAGTAAAAATACATTTCCTAAATCATTATTTTATGCAAATAAATTTAATACAACATACTAAACTAATTAAACACATTAAACACATTTTTAAACCATTATTTCATGTGAATTAACCCCAACAACATGCCAAGTTAACTACTCATGCCAAAATGCCATAAAATATATTTTTAAATAATTATTTTATGTGAGAAAATTCTGTAATATAAACCCTCAGGTCTAACCTTTTTTGTCGTTGCTCGGAGACGCGTTACATGGCCGTCGGAAAGGGTAAGTCACCACGATTCCACCGATTCACTGTTTCGACGTTTTGCTCACTGCTTTGGCACTTTGCTCGCTGTTTTGAGTTCGTTTCGCTGCGTTTCAGGTCTTCGTACTTGGCTCGCTGGTTGGCAGTGGATTAAGGTCAATTTTGGTGATTTTTAAGAGGCGTTGGACTGCCGTTTGCTTGTTTACTCAAGGGCTTACAACTGCAGTTTTTGCTCACTGTTTTGGTGACTTTGGGGACTGTTTTGAAGGCTTTTGAGCTGCTGTTTTTGGGCGAATTTTGGAGGGTATTTAGGTCATTTTGTGTACTGGTTTGGGGCTAAAATTAGGTTGATTTGGGTTGTAAATTCCAGGGGCTAAATTGGGCGTGACAATGGGCTGTTTGGTGGACTGTTTGGGGTGAAATAAGGGGCTGTTTTGCGTGTTGGGTGCAAGGACAGTGAGGGGAAGTCGAGTGGGTGCTTTATGCGTGAAGATGTGAGGGTTAGGGGGCTGGATGAATGCTTGAAATGATCAGAGGTAGTGAATGTAAGGGCTTGGGCGTGACTTCAAGTCTCAAAGGAGGCAGTGAATGGCTTGGAAATAGGCAGCAGTGGCGTCGCTTCTAAGGGAGATGAGGGGGCTGTTTTGTTCTCCTAAAATGCTTGGTGAATGCTTGATTTTTTGCTTGATGTATCTTGATATGTGCTTGATCTCCTTAGGTATGTGTTAGGGGTTTCAAGGTGGAAAATGATGGTTTATATAGGCAAATGGTGTAGTGGAGGTGTAAGTGTGAATGAGTGAGGTATGGGTGTGAATGAGTGAGGTATGGGTTTGAATGAGTGAGGTATGGGCTTGAATGAGTGAGGTGTGGGTGTGAATGAGTGAGGTATGGGTTTGAATGAGTGAAGTATGGGTGAGGTATGGGTATTGAATGAGTGAAGTGTTATTTATTTAATATTTTGTTAAAGTGAGGTGGAATGGTTAAAGTAAGTTTGGTATATGGGTAAATCATGTTGGAATAGTGTAAGGAGGGGTAATTTGGTGTCAAGGTCGTGGGCCTCATAGGTGGTGGGCTTGGTGCTTGATTGGTTTTGGTTTAATGGGCTTTGGATGCGGATTTAGGTGTCTAGGTGGGCTTGGAAGGGTTTGCGGTGATTTTCGGGTTGTAGACACGCTTTGAAACAAACTTTTAGCAAGCAAACTTTGAGCAAAATCGGCGAATTAATTTCCAAAATGTATTATCTCTTGACTTAACCTTTCCTTCGACCGCTTTCCACGAACTCCACGACTAAAAGGCGGTGCCTCCTTATAAGACTCCTCATCGGGTTCGGTATGCAAAAATGCAATGCCTACACTGACAGTGAGCTTGATGCTGAAATTATGGAATGTATCAACTATCTTGACAAGCCATTTCGTTTCAAAGTGACACAACCAATTGAAAGTTTGGAACTTCCAAAGACAGACCGAATCAAACCCTCGATTGAGAAGAACCACCGCAGCTAGAACTGAAGTTACTCCCGAGCCATCTCAGGTATGCATTTCTTGGAAACTCTTCTGAATTACCTGTTATAATTTCTTCGTCGCTAACATTGGAACAGGAAGAAGAAAGTTGCTGAGAGTATTGCGAGAGCACAAGAAAGCCATTGGTTGGACTATAGCAGGACATTCGAGGCATTAGTCCATCATTTTGCATGCACAAAATCTTGATGAATGATGAGTACAAACCCACTGTGGAGCATCAACGGAGACTCAATCCAATCATGAAGGAAGTCGTGAAGAAAGAAATCATCAAATGGTTGGATGCTGGCATCATTTATCCCATTTCAGACAGCAGTTGGGTGAGTCCTATGCAATGTGTGCCGAGAAAGGAGGAAGAAAGAAAGGAGGAATTACTGTGATCACCAATGAAAAGAATGAGTTAATTCCGACAAGAACGGTGACTGGATGGAGAGTATGCATGGACTACCGTAAGCTGAACAAAGCCACCAGAAAGGACCATTTTCCGCTGCCATTCATTGACCAGATGTTAGACAGATTGGCGGGACATGAGTTCTATTGCTTTTTGGATGGATATTCAGGATACAATCAGATTTCCATTGCACCAGAGGATCAGGAGAAAACCACATTTACATGTCCTTATGGTACTTTTGCTTTCCGCAGGATGCCATTTGGACTATGTAATGCCTCTGCCACATTTCAGCGTTGCATGATGGCCATTTTCTCAGATATGTTGGAGCAGAGTATGGAGGTTTTCATGGATGACTTTTCTGTATTTGGAGATTCATTTGATCATTGTTTGCAAAATCTTGAACATGTATTACAAAGGTGTGAAGACACGAACTTGGTACTCAATTGGGAGAAATGCCACTTTATGGTACAAGAAGGCATTGTTCTTGGACACCGGATCTCACAAAAGGGAATCGAGGTAGACAAAGCAAAGATCGAGACAATTGAAAAACTACCTCCTCCAACATCTGTCAAAGGCATTCGGAGTTTTCTTGGACATGCAGGTTTTTACAGGAGATTTATCAAAGACTTTTCCAAAATTGCAAAACCTCTTTACAACCTTCTGGAAAAGGATGTGCCTTTCAACTTCACCAAAGAATGCCATGAAGCCTTCGAGATCTTGAAACAGAAGCTGGTTTCTGCCCCCATCATTGTAACACCAGACTGGACCCTTCCATTTGAAGTAATGTGTGATGCTAGTGATTTTGCTGTAGGTGCAGTTTTGGGACAACGCAAAGCAAAGATTTTCCACACCATTTACTACTCCAGCAGAACTCTAAATGAAGCTCAACTCAACTACACAACCACTGAAAAGGAGTTGCTTGCAGTTGTGTTCGCTTTTGACAAATTCCGTTTTTATCTGTTGGGTCCCAAAGTGGTAGTCTACACAGATCATTCAGCAATCAAATATCTGATCGCGAAGAAAGATGCCAAACCCAGATTGATCCGTTGGATACTTCTTCTGCAAGAATTTGACGTGGAGATTCGAGACAGGAAAGGAACAGAGAACCAGGTGGCAGATCACTTATCGAGGATCGAGAATGGAGAAACAGCTGGCAAAGAACTGTCAATCAAAGAAAATTTCCCAGATGAACAGCTATTTGCCATGAAACAACAAGATACCCCTTGGTATGCTGACTATGTCAACTACATTGTGTCAGGAAAATGGCCGTTGGAATGGACAACTCAACAACGGAAGAAATTCTTCAAAGAAGTCAAGCACTATATCTGGGATGAGCCGTACCTGTTCAAATGGTGTGCTGATCAATTATTGAGACGGTGTGTTCCACAGGAGGAGGTCAACAGTGTTTTGCAGCACTGTCATTCATCACCATATGGCGGACACTTCAGCGGAAACAAAACTGCAGCAAAAGTCCTTCAATCAGGTTTGTTCTGGCCTATACTTTTTAAAGATGCTTATCTTTTTGCTTTTCAATGTGACAGGTGCCAGAGAATGGGGAATATTTCGAGGAGAAGAAATGAAGGACCATTGCAAAACATTCTGGAAGTTGAGATATTTGATGTGTGGGGTATTGATTTCATGGGACCCTTTGTTCCATCATTCGGAAACCTGTACATATTGGTTGCTGTAGACTACGTCTCCAAATGGGTTGAAGCAATTGTACTGCCATCCAATGATTCAAAAGTGGTGATCAAATTCCTGAAAAAGAACATTTTCACTCGGTTTGGAACACCTCGAGCAATCATCAGCGATGGTGGCTCTCATTTCTGCAACAAATACTTTGATGCACTTCTATCCAAATACGGAGTTACTCACAAGGTTGCCACAGCCTACCATCCACAGTCAAATGGACAGGTTGAAGTTTCAAATAGAGAAATCAAAAGAATCTTGGAAAGAACCGTTGGATCAACAAGGAGGGACTGGTCTGTAAAATTGGATGATGCATTATGGGCCTATCGTACAGCTTACAAGACACCCATTGGTATGTCACCATATCGATTGGTGTTTGGGAAAGCATGCCATCTTCCAGTTGAGCTTGAACACAAGGCGTACTGGGCACTGAAGAAGTTGAATTTTGATCCACAAGCTGCAGGAGAGAAAAGACTTCACCAACTCAATGAATTGGAGGAATTTCGCCTACAGGCTTATGAGAATGCCAGACTGTACAAAGAAAAGACCAAGAGATGGCATGACCGAAAAATAGTGCACAGACAGTTGGAACCAAGGCAACAGGTGTTGTTGTACAACTCGAGGTTGAAACTTTTCCCTGGAAAGTTGAAATCAAGGTGGTCAGGTCCATTTGTGATCACTCAGGTTTTTACCACATGGAGATGTTGAGTTACTGGATCCCAATACCAACAACACATTCAAAGTTAACAGTCAGCGGATTAAGCATTATTGGGGGAGAACCGTTGGAGCGTCAAAAAGAAACTGTCACACTTTCAGATCCAGCCTAAACGTTCAAAAAGTCACGTCTAGCTGACGACTTTAAACTTAGCGCTCGCAGGGAGGCAACCCATGCAATTTGTGTATATATTGTGATTTTGTGTGATTTAATTTTGTGTGTTTAGTTTTTGCAGATTAAGATGGAAGAAGCTCTCGTAAATCTTCACAAGCAATTTCCTTCTCTCCCTCAAAAATCTCTGATGAAAGTTTACAAAGCTCGCTTGGAACGGATGAGACTATTGATGAACAAAGGTATTCCTACTGATATTTGTTGGGTAATCGAAGCACGAATTCGTTTAGCAGGTGAGTATTCTGAGTCTTGTAATTCTTATTTACCTGGATTTGGAAGAAGCACCTATGCAAAGAAACGTAGAGCTAAGCAAATGGGTGTTTGTTTCAAATGTGCACGTTGGAATTGTAATACTCGTTGTCGTTCTTTAGGAATGGTGTCTGATAATCGAGAAGACAAAATTAAATTCATTAGGGATGGCTTGAGTAAGGAGTCTTTAGATGATCTATCTTCGACTCTTGAGACGCATCCCAGTGGACATGTTCACATAGCCTTTCGCAAATTACATACACAATTTCAAAAAGAAAGACAACAGTTAAGTCTCGGGAATCTGACTCAAAAAGACCATGTTTGCCAATTTATAAGAAAATTGGATGGGAAGCTTGTCCCTGACGCATAGACGTCAATCAAGCCCGTTATTTTTGTAAATATTATATCTCTTTGTCTTTGCTAATAATTGTAATTTGTTTTGTTGTTTCTTTTATTTTCTCCGACAGGATCCAGATCTTGTTGACTATCACGATCTATTTTACTATTTCGCTACTAATCGTCTTTGGAAGATACTTGTGCTATTTTTACTCCCCCTTTCAGGTATTATAAATTCAACTCATCATTGCACTTTTGAAGATATCCAGAGTAAAACATGGAAGCCACTTCAAGAAGACGAGTTGAAAATATTTGCGTGTTTTGCGGTAGTACTGTTGGTACTAAACCACAATACATAGAAGCAGCACAGGAATTGGGTCGAGTCTTAGCAGCAAGGAATATGCACTTAATATATGGCGGAGGAAATCTTGGACTTATGAGGATCGTTTCAAAGGCTGTACAGGAAGGAGGCAGTCATGTTTTGGGAATCATCCCAAAACCTTTGGCAGAGGCAAATCTTATTGGTTCATCAAACGGAGAGGAACTGATCGTGCCAGGTATGTCTGAACGACTGGTAGAAATGATTAACCGTTCTGATGCTTTTATTGCTTTGCCAGGTGGCTTGGGCACATTGGAGGAAATTTTTATAGTACTATCTTGGGCGAACCTGAACATACACCAGAAACCGCTTGGACTACTCAACGTTGATGGATTTTATGATTTTCTTTGTGTGTTTCTTGATGATGCTCGGAGAAATGGGTTCGTGTCAAAACCTATGAAAGAACTCCTCTTTACTGCCAGAACTGCTCCGGATCTAATAGACCAACTCATAGCCTATGAACCGAAAGTTGACCCTATCATTTCAAAATAAAATGGTCTGAGGACGATCGTGGTAAGAAGCGACGAATAAATCTGGATCTTAACCTTTAATTTTCCTGTAGAATTTCAGCTAACCAGGTATTATTTTCTAAACTCTTCTTTCACTGTTTAAGACATTGGGGACAATGTCTCATTTAGGTTTGGGGGTGAGGTATAGTTAATAGTACTTGTTTGTATTGTGTTTTTATTTTTAGTCCAAAATTTTTCGAAAAATACAAAAAAATTGAAAATTTTCAAAAATTACAAAAATATTTTGCTTTTTGTGTTTTTATTTTAACTAAAAGGGTGAAATTGGTAAGAAATAGCCGAGTAAGGAGTTTCCACTCTTGAGACGTATTTCAAACCATTTATTTCGAAACAAGTTAATTTTTGTTTATTTCATTTTGAATTATTTAATTGTGAATTCTCCATAATACTGACTAAAATGAATCTTCATATGCTCATTTGACAAGGTATTATCAACATGCATAGTAACATACAGACATGAGCTGTAATTGAAAAGCTTGTAATATTTCGTGCTCTAGTTTAATTGGAGGAAACATCTATTAATAGTTATGGAATAAAAAAAAAAAATAAAAAAAAAAAAAAAAAGTATCTAAGATCCGGGTTATTAAGTCTGTAAGGGTGTTTTAACACCTAGTGCCCTAAAACCAACTGGTTTGGGAGTCATTGGCCCAAAGCTCGTTACATGGATCAAAGATACTGCAAATATATATATCTGAAGTCTGAGTAATTAAGTTCGTAGGGGTGTCTTAACACCTGGTGCCCTAAAGCCAACTGGTTTGGGAGTCACCGACCCAAAGCTCGCTACATAGACGGAAGGTATTGTATTAAATAAAAAAGTCAAAATTCAGAAAAATCAAAGAAAAAATCAGAAAAATCAGAAAAATTATTCCATTGCTACAAAAAGGTGTGAAATCTGATAGAACTTTAGGACAAAAATATTACTCTCTTATCAACTGCACTTATGACTGTTGTGGGCAAAATGAGTTGTTTAATATTATGTTGGCTGTGTATATGAAGAATGGTAAAAATAATCGGAGAATTTACTTATTTAGTAATTTAGAAAGAAACAAAACAACTAGAAACTTGTAGTAGAAGTTTCACCTGATTAGTTACTATCTTCTTTATTCTCTTTTCTCTTGTCTTTTGCTTTTGTGTGCATTAGTTTTACTGCCTTTTTACTTTTGTAAAATGTTGTGGGTATCATTGCTGTAAACCCTCAAGAGACTACAACTCGTCCACTAGGGACACCTAGGGGTTTAAAGGCTTGTTGCATATGCTAAATGCAACCGTGATCCCTACGAAAGTGGCTTAGTTTAATTTTAATTTTATTTTGTTGTTTTGCTCGAGGACTAGCAAAATGTTAGGTTTGGGGGTGTGATGAGCGGAAAATATATCAATATTTACCGCCCCTTTTACTTAATATTTTGTTTAGTTTCTCGGGTTTGATGAATGTTTTGATGTGTTTTAGTTTATTTTGCAGATAAAATAATATCGGGACTCAATGAAATCATTTAGGACCAAATGTGGATCAAATAAGGGCAATTATTGGACTTGATATATTAATTTTGGAGATTGGAAATTTGAAAGGGCGTTTTGACGAAGTGCAGTTTTGGAAATTCCAGTTTGCACATCTGTCGTATGTTGGGCATAACTTTTTACTCAGATATCGGATTGAGCTGATTCAAGTGCCAGATTAAAGAAGACTAAAAGCTCTACAACTTTGAAAGAGAAAATATTTTCGAATTCTGAAGATTTCATGACCGAAATTGATGAACCATCCAGAAGTGTGTGGAGTGTAATTATTAAAAGTCATTATCAATCATTTTCAAAAAATATAATTAATTAATAATTAATAAAATTATCAAATCAACACCAAACAAGATAAGAAATTATTGGAGCAATTATGGATTTGGTGGAGTAATTAGTGGAGAAATTAATAATGTAATTGGTGGAGAAATTGATTGATGATTTGATGGTGGCAAAATTTTGCCTATAAATACCAAGCCATTTCATTTGTAAAATTCATACTTTCTTCTTTGAAATTCTTAATGAATAAATAAGAAGATTGTATCTAGTTTGTTTATTTTTAGTTTTCAGTAATTAATTTTCAGTTTCGCACTTTCTTTTCTTTACTTTTCAGTTTTTACTTTCCGCAATTTACTTTTACGCACATTACTTTTCTTTCTTTAATTTTTCAGTTTTTACTTTTCAGTAATGAGGAGGTAATTTCCCAAGCTAGGGTGAAAGGTAATTCTTTTACTGTTACTATTTAGATTAATCTCCCTTAAAAATAATATATTCACTATTTAAAATACTGATTAATAAAGGATACCGCTATATTGGTTGGTTGGCAATTCAATTTAATCTGGTTTAAACCTGACTAATCAAGGATACCGCCAGATTGGTCGGTTGGTAAATTTATTTTGGTACCGCTTTTATGGCTGGATTATGGACAAATATTACCGCCTATATGGCTGGTTGGACTTAATTGACTTAATCAGGATACCGCCAGATTGGTCGGTTGGTAAAATAATATCACAAGTTTATATATTATTTTATGGGAGATATCTAAATTAGTAGTAGTAAAAGTAATTCCTTTTACCTTAGCATTTATTTTATTTGTAATTTTCTTTTCAGTATTTACTTTACCGCATTTTTACTTTATGTCTTTTTTTCAAGTTTTTACTAGCCCTAGTTATGTGTTATAACTAAATTAGTTATATGGGGTTGTGATGAAATCCAATATCACCGTTTTATAAGGGGTTAGATTATAGCTGGGTAATATAAAGATTTATTTATTGAGTCTTAAACTTAATGCTTTTCATTAACTGGCCATTAATAAAATTGATCTGGTAAATCTAAAATGAACTAGACATAGGGATTTTAGGTTTCAGCCTTAGACTCAATAACCCACGATCTTCCTTGAGGATAGATAACCCTTTAATAGATTTCCTTACAGGATAGGAATATACCTGTCGGGCGGGGGTAGCCATAATTGGGACTTAACTTAAAGAATCCAGATAATTTGGTTGACATAGACATATGGTTCAATTGGGTTAAACTGGGTATTTGTATCTGACCATCGACAGAGGCTTACACATATTTAGTGTTCCAGGTTAGTAAATCAATATATTACCCAACTTTAAGATAATCACTTCATCTTTAAATGATATTAAGAAATCAAGAAATCACAACCCTAGATAGTTTTTAATATTGAATTTTCTTAAAACTTATTTTCGACAATTTTATTTACTTGCTTTTAAATTTAGAATCGTCACCATTTCAAATCAATCAAACAACCTGTTAGATACTAGTAATCATTTGACCTCATAAAATTAATAGCTTAGGTATTAAGTCCTCGTGGGATCGATACATTTTATACTACTTGAACGATACGTGCGCTTGCGTTATACGTGTGTGTTTACGCCGGTCATATATGTGTTACATGCATCTCACGCACCCCATGCATACATACATCATGTTAACCCTTGTATTCTGAAAGCCATCATAGATTCCCGTTGGGTTAGAAAAAAGGGAAGACTCACCAAAATACTGAGAACAGACATGAGTGAATCAGATACTGAGGTATCCCGGATAGATCAGTTGGAAAATGGCTTCGCCAAGATTACTGAACAGTTGCAAGCCTTGACTGCTGCCATGACAAATATGGCTGTGCCCCGTGCTGGCGGAAATTCTGAGAATGTAAGGCGCGAGGAGCCTCCGAATGGGTTGGGGGATGATATCCCCGCTTTTGATGATGATATGGCAGAGTATGCAACAGACAGAGTGATTGGGTCTCAGGCCGAGATACAGAAACTCAGGGATCAGGTTGAATCCGTTACCCGCAAGATGAGGGGTAAGAATGAAGATTTTCTAGATTATGAGACAATGAAGTTTGAAGAGCAGTTGCCAGCGCAGTTTAAGATGCCGGATTTGGCTAAGTTCAATGGGAATGGAGATCCGAGGGTGCATCTCCGTCAGTATGTGTCTGTTATGAGTTCAGTTGGCCTGTCTCAGCGCCAAGTACAAAAGATGTTTGGGATGTCACTCGAGGGGGCACCTGTGGTTTGGTATCATAGCCTTGAGAAGAAGGTTAAGGAAGATTGGAAGGAACTAGCTGATGCTTTTCTGAAGCAGTATGTTACAGACTTGGAGATTGATTTGTCACTCCGAGATTTGGAGAACACTAAGCAGAAGCCGGAGGAGAGCTTCAAAGAGTATGTGGACCGCTGGAGGAGCCAGCTTCTGAAGATGCAGACCCGGCCCTCAGAAAAAGACCAGATCAAAATGATCATCAAGGGCACCAAGCCCTCTATTTATGGCAAACTGAGGAGAATGACTTCGATGATTATTGATTTTCGACAGCTGAGGGAGACAGTTATGGATATTGAGGAGGAGGAAGCCGAGAACAGAAAGTTTTATGGACAGAACAGAAGGAATATTGGGGGACATTCAGGGACTATGCCTGCTACTGCTGAAGTCACTGCCATTAAGAACAGATGATTTTCTAACCTTGGTAAGCCTCTTTCAAGGGTGTTCGAAAAGCTGAAGGCGCAAGGACTTCTGGAACCCTTAGAGGCTAAACCAATTCCAAACCCTGTACCACCCAACCTCGACCTAAGCTTGTATTGTCACTTCCATCGAAGAAGGGGTCACGAAACTGATAGCTGCACCCGCCTTAGGCATGAGATCCAAAACCTCATTGACTCCCACAAAATACCTGACCCAGAAAGAGAACAACCCAACGCACACAGAAATCCCCTACCCAACTACATGATCAACTCTGGCCTACCCGAAACCCTTGTCCTCCAAACTCTCAACCACTCAGCTTCATTCATAGGAATATGTGATGACAACGGTGGAGAACCATAGGCCAATGAAGAAGGCAATGCTGCGAATGATGAAGTTATTCCTCCTAGTTTATTTGATCATGCATTTTTAATAAAGACATTGATTTTGTCTCTTCGTTCGAACCTTTTCTTAATGATAATAAAGACGTTCGTTTTGCTTACTTGCCTGAATCTCTTCCTTTCAACCGGCAACATGAGTGTATTTGAGAAAAGCATTCAACCTTGGTAATATGAAATTCAGTGATGTTTAGAACACGGGGAATTCTCGAAAGCAGCAAGCAGAAAAGATATGGTGGTCATTCAGAAATTGAGAAATGGGGGCAGTGGGACTATCAAACTTGGAAGGAAATGAGTTCACCGAGCCGATTAAAGTGGAAAGGATTACTTTGCCTGAGGAAGAATTGGCGGAAGACCTAACCCAACGGGATAGAGAACTCATTCATGCATGCATGCATACACGTAACATACTTTGCATTCTTTTGTGTTTGTTTTGCTTTGTATTCACAGGTTTTGAAGCAGAAAGAGAGAAAGCGGCAAAGACAAACCAATCAGGAACCGCGACAGTACGGTATCAGGCTGGGGGCGAGGCCCATATCAGTATCAGTTGGGGGCGAGGCCCATATCAGTTTCAGTCTTGGGGATGAGTCCCAGGGGCGAGGCCTATATCAGTATAAGTTTGAGGCGAGGCCCATATTAGTATCAGTCTGGGGGCAAGGCCCACATCAGCATCAGTTTCCGCCGGGTATGGCATTCTAGGGGCGAGGCCCACATCAGTTCAGTATCAATTCTGCCGGGTATGGCATTCTGGGGGCGAGGCCCACATTGGTTCAGTATTAGTTCTGCCGGGTATAGTACTCTGGGGGCGAGGCCCACATCATTATCAGTAATGGTTCAGAAATGGACCACTCTCTTATCAGCAACGGTTCGGAAATGAACCACTATTATATCAGTAATGGTTCAGAAATGGACCACTCTCTTATTAGCAACGGTTCGGAAATGAACCACTATTATATCAGTAATGGTTCGAAAATGGACCACTCTCTTATCAGCAACGGTTCGAAAATGGACCACTCTCATCAGTATTGGTTCAGAAATGGACCACTCTCTTATCAACAACGGTTCTAAAATGGACCACTCTCATCAATATTGGTTCAGAAATTGACCACTCTCTTATCAGTATTGGTTCAGAAATGGACCACTCTCTTATCAGCAACGGTTCGAAAATGGACCACTCTCATATCAGTAACGGTTCGGAAATGGACCACTCTCATATCAGTATTGGTTCGGAAATGGACTATCTCTCCTCAGCAATGGTTCGGAAATGGACCACTCTCATATCAGGCATGGTTCGGAAATGGACCATCATCTTATCTCGCCGAAAATGGCACTCCGAAAATGGAGCACGGTTCGAAATGGACCATCATCTCATCACTCGCCGAAAATGGCACTCCGAAAATGGAGCACGGTTCGAAATGGACCATTATCACATCTCGCCAAAAATGGCACTCCGAAAATGGAGCACGGTTCGAAAATGGACCAAGGAAGGCCCCACCCATCAGAATATGATACATATCCATGCATACATGCATACATATCACATACATGCAATGTTTGTTTTTTTTGTTTGCAGGTTTGTAGCGGCAAAGACCATCTCATCAAATAACGTTCCAAAATGGAACACACACAGCAAATGCCGGAAATGGCGCTCCAAAATGGAGCACACACACAAAAGATGCCGAAAATGGCGCTCTAAAAATGGAGCACGGTTCGGGAATGAACCAGGGGTCGCAGCACCTCACCACCAAATCAACTCAACTCAACACATGGTAAGTCAAGTGGTAGCTGGCGAGCCAGGTAAGTGAAAAAGCATTGCATAACTTTGATAGGATTGTCACTGTTGCACATTACACAAGTCCCATCAAAGTGGGGGCGACTGTAGGCATTGCATTTTCGCATGTGAAACCCGATGAGGAGTCTTATTGGAGACAACTACCTTTTGAGTCACGGAAGCCGCGGGAAACGGATATCGGAAGGGGAAATTCAGAATAAACAAGCTCATTGTCTTCGTTAGTGCTGCGTTCGCTACTTCGTTCGAACGGAGAACAGATTGCGGGCGTTCGTGTCGCGTTCGGGACGCGTTCGAACTGTGTCGGTAATTCTGGTTTTGCTGCTAGCCTCACACTCAGCCCATTTAGCTCCCCAAAGCCCATAAAACACATCCCAAATTAAATAAATAAATATTAACTTAAATATTAAACATTAAATAAAATATTTAAACCAATTAAATAATTAAATAAAACATATACCAAACATAAAATAAACAATTACCAACTTAAACTAAAATCATGCCTAAAATAAACAAATCACATACTAAATCAAAATATAATCATGCCTAATTAAAATCAATCAACCAATTATATTCCCAATCTAATAAGATAATTACCAATCTAAAATATTTGTATTCCTAAACCAACACAAATTAAATATTCAACCTTCCCTATCTAGCCAAGATTTGTCCCCCCTCAATCTTTGACTTCCCTTAACCAAACCAAATCAAATCCCTTTCCTTGTCAAGCCCAACCCTTTGCCTTTTAAAAGAACCCTTCACCAACCTTCTCAACCCTAGTCCATAGCTAGCTCATACACACAAAACACACACAACTCACACAAAATCACAAGAGAAAAGAAAACACTTGACATATACACAGAAAAAGAACAAAAGAGCCCCAACTATCTCCTCCATAGCCAAAACCACCTCCGTAAACCCCCCACACATCACCGAAACAGCCACCTACACAGCAGCCCTCCACCATCGAAAATTACCAAAAAAACCACACTGTATTACACACCCAAACAACCTCTTAAATCGCCCAAACAGCAGCCCAAATCCTTAAAAAACAGTAACATAAAAAAACTGCATAGATAATCCTAAAAATAATCACATTTAATTGCACTAAGAACCCACACAAACTTGGAATAGTTCATTGAAAACGTTAAAACAGGCGGCCCGTGCAGTGAGCAGCAAGACTGAGGCCGAATAGGAGCAGAACGGAGTTCGAACCGCAAGCAAAACAGCAAGGCAGTGAGCTAGGACGCTGAACCAGTGAACCAGAAAAGTTGCGGAGCTTTACCCCCCTTTTCGATATTCGTGGAACGCGAGTCCGAGAGACAGCTTAAAAGGTTAGACCTGAGTGTATCTTTCACACTTGTTTTCCTTTTCCGCATTATTTATTAAGTATTACTTGTATGATTGTAATGTTGAAATGTGTGTTGTGGTCTTTGAGTAGATAAATATGCATGAATTAATTATGAGATGTAATATGTTGTGGGTATTGGATGAATGAGGGATGTGTCAACTCTCGCGGTATATCGGATGGAAACCCGGACATAAATTTCATAGCCGATTCCGAATGGACGGTAATATGATCTGTACTCGGGCCACAATTCCACGTACCGCTTGAGTAAACGGCACCATCTCTCTTTCGTTGTGTTGCTTTTGTTTATTTAGTTTTCTTTACTTGAATTCAAAATGTTGTTTATTTACGCATGATTCAATCAAGCGCATGGGCTTAGTGAGTTAGTCCAAAGGTCCTCCATTTGGGAGATAAAGAGCCGAAAAGGCCACCTTTGTGACACTACTTCGCCGCGCCGGTTGATGTGTGTTCGGTTGGATGCGAGATACGTTCAATCGGGCATACTTAGTTTGATATTATTGAGTTTATCTATTATGCATGGTTCAATCAAGCGCATGGGCTTAGTAAGTGGAATGAAAGATCCCTTATGGGGAGGGGTTAAAACCCGTTACCACGACGCTTTGCCGCGCCGGTTGATGTGTGTTCAGATTGGATGTAAGATGTGTTCAATCGGGCATACTTGGTTGATATGATTGGTTCTATTCTAGTATGTGTGATGTGATGCGCATGGGCTTAGTACGTTGATCTAAAGGTCCTCTCTTTGAGAGATCAAGAGCCCCAAAAGGCCACCTTTACGGCAGTACTTCGCCGCGCCCCTTTATTTTGTGTTTATGTATTGCATCCCATTTCATGCATCAGGTCCGTTTCCATTCGAACGCGTTTACGAACGCAACTCGAACGCGCATACATTTTTGCCTTATCATGCATCAGGTCTCATTTCCGTTCGAACGCGTTAACAAACACCATACGAACGTGAGTATTCTGTTTCATTTCCGTTCGAACGCGTTAACAAACGCCATACGAACGCGAGCATTCTGTTTCATTTCCATTCGAACGCGTGTACGAACGCTACTCGAACGCGAGCATTCTGTTTCATTTACGTCCGAACGCGTTTACGAACGCTACACGAACGCGCACACACTGAACTGTGTCTGTCTTATCATATTCATGCATAATTGCCTCTTGATTGATCTTTCTTGTGTTATATAGCCAACCGTATTATTTGTATGCCTGCATTTATCCATTCTATGTGTTCTCGGGATTGTATTTAAGCATGATTAGGCTGTTAGCATGTTATTTGGTTAATAGGTTCATGAGATAGTACTCAAGCATGATTATGTTGTTCTTAGTTTTCCATATCATAGGATTGAAATATGATCATAAGATTGCCATGTGATGTTGCATGTTGTGATGAACTTGTTGATGCATACATATGAATTTAGAAGCATGATATTTTTGGAAATAAATGTTATTTAAGCTTGGTTAAATTATTACATAAATCCTTTTATTACAAGTGACATAAGTAAGGGACCGTTCCGAACCCAACGGTTTGAGGTCTTCCCTTGCGAGGGGTGCGTGCGGCCTTAAATCTCATTTTCCCGGTTCACACCGGGTGGCGACTCCATTACTCTCCGGTTTAGTCCCCCGTGGCTACTCCGTACTCCCAACTAGGCCGCGAGCCTAGGAACAGCATGCGTCATCAGGTTCTGTTGTCTACAGAGTGCCCAAGTGTGATTTAATTCTTTCATATCAAAACACTTGTGATTTGTGAAATCCCATTGTTTGGGTAAGTTGTATGGATAAAATTCATGATTTAGATAATGATATGATATGTTTAAAGGCTAAACATGAAAAAGAAATTGCATGCTTAAATGATGAAAATGCATGTTTAAAGATTAAAAAACTAGAACTTGAAAATGCCATTTCTAATATGCCATCTAGCTCTAAGACATGCGATTGCAAATCAATTTTGAATGAAAATGTGTTATTAAACACAAAGGTTATAGATTTGCAAAACTTACTTAGCAAATTCACATTGGGACATAAAAATTTTAACATGCTTATTGGATCCCAAAAATGTGCATTTAAAAGAGAAGGATTAGGATATAGGCCTTATATAAAAAGAAAATTTTTGAAGAATTATTTTGTTAAGGCATCATATTCTCATGCTAAAAATGAAATAGATGAAAATGTCACATGCCATGCTTGTAACAAAAAGGGACATAAAATTTTTGAATGCATGTATATGAATGTGATGAAGAATGATTGGATTCCTCAAGGAATCAAAATTAACCCCAATGGACCCAAGAAAGTTTGGGTACCAAAGTGTAATTGATAAATTTGTAGGGGGAGCTTTGGGAATGGGTCTTTAAAGAGAATTGCAAAATTGATCCCAAAGGCTCAAATAGATGAGGATTCGCAACGGTAAAGGTAAAACTCCGTACTCACGGAAACATTGGTACCGTTTCCTCTAAATTGCCAAAATGTGCATATTTTTAAATATTGATATCCTTATAATGCATATGTAATTGGTATCTCATTTTATTTTACTTCTCCACTTTTTGATAATGTCAAAGGGGGAGAAATCATTAGAAATGAGATTAAAACTTGTTTAACCCTCACCCTTGGTTAAAGGGGGAGTAATTGTACTAATGTGTTTGTCAAGTTTTGATAGAGCTTATTTAAAGACGATCACACATTGAGGGGGAGCTTATGTTGAGGGGGAGCAAAATTGTCAAATTTGGACTCCAAGAAGCTCACAAGTATTAACAAGTTTTAAGGGGTTGCCATCATCAAAAAGGGGGAGATTGTTGGCGACTTGGTCGCATAATCATTGTAATTGGTTTTGATGACGTCAACATGAGAAAGAAGACTTCGACGTGCAAACACGAAGTAATACAAAAAGTGTCGAAGCATATGAGGTGAAGAGCGAGAATGTGAAGACTTGCGGCAAATTGAAGAATATATTGCGAAGTCTTAGCTTAGGATTTAATTTGTAATGTGAGATGTAATATTTAAGTGCCTAAGCTCATAGGGATCATGCACATTCACTTAGATGCATTAGGGGCATGTACAAAATGCATTAAAACCTTCAAATCTGCATTTTAGTATTTAGGGAAGCTCTCTGGAACCGGCATGGACCTTACCGGTCCCTTACCGGTCATTAAACCGGCCTTCCCCTGTTTCGCATGCCTACTGGAACCGGGCCATACCGTGCCGGTATACTCGCCGGTCTCCATGCCGGTATTGGCATAGCAATCATGCTCTCTGGAACCGGCACACTACTTACCGGTCTCCTCGTCGGTTTGCTCGCCGGTCCAACGGCTAGTTTTTCGAACGTTATGTTACCGTTGGAGCCCTTAACCGGCATGCCGGTATCCTCGCCGGTATTCTCGCCGGTCTCGCTGTAAGTTAAGGAAAGCTTTGCATTTTGTTATAAATAGAACCCTAACTCATTTGCCTTAAGTAAGAGACTTAATACATAATCTTCATACATTTTCTAAGGCAAGAAAAGAGTGTTCAAAACCTTCATATTCATAAACACTCATCCAAGCTCACACACACACCTTCCATACATTTAGTGAGCTTAGAAACACTTGGGTTTGCTCTCACACAATCTTCTTATTATTTGTGAGTGCCCAAGTGTGATTTAATTCTTTCATATCAAAACACTTGTGATTTGTGAAATCCCATTGTTTGGGTAAGTTGTAAAGGTTTGTGAGTGAGCCTACGTAGAAAACTCAAACTTGTAAAAGGTTCGGAGTGCGCCTTGGCGGAAAACTCTTGGTTACGAGTGAACCACGAAAAACTCGATTCTAGTAGAAATCTTCAAGCGAGGCTTGAGGGAGTGGACGTAGGCACGATTTGCCGAACCACTATATATCGCGGTGTCGTATTTCTCTTTCCCTACTCTTTTACTATTTGCAAGTTAATTTGTATTTACACTTATTGATTAGAAACTTGCATATAGGCTATTTATTAGAATATAGAAAATTGGCCTAAAACTTCCACTTGGTAATAAGAGTTAAAATCGGCAAAGATTTTATATTTCCGCATTTATAGCGATAACTCAATTCACCCCCCTCTTGGGTATATAGTTTGTTTGTCGCTAGTGCTTGTAGGTACTTTCAATAGATTGAAAGATTGACCTAAGATGGCCAGGTCCAAGGTGGTCAGATCCAAGGTGGTCAGGTCCGAGGTGGTCAGATCTTAAGTGGTCAGGTCCAAGGTGGTCAGGTCAGATCGCCCCAACATTAGACTCTTAGAGCAGCTCGACGGAAGGGTAAAAATTAATGATCAACACAACACATTCATCACATGAATCAAAAGGTAAACATTCATCATATGAACATTAAAACCATTCATCTCATGAATCTAATTGTGCCTACTCATCACAACATGCATTTAAATAATCTATATCTCATCTAAATTATTAAAACTAAAATGAGACGGGTTTAGAAAACTTTTCAACCTTAAGCTCCTGATACCAATTGTAGGAAACGACTTTCCTTAGCGCGGCGGAAGTTGCTTGTGGTGGCACCAGGTCCGGTATGGATCTTTAAAATTTTCTTTGCCTTCTCCCTTTATTGTAGTAACCAAGATCAATCCTTTGGTGTCCAACGTTTGGATCAACCACTCGATCTTCCGAACTATGACTCGAAACCAACAAACCGAAGTGTGGACTTCACTCACAAAGATTAAACTCTAAACGATTTAGAGAATCAAGATGTCACAATTGGTGTTAGGCTTTAGGAATTTCAAACACTCTCACAACACTTGTGAATATTTGAAGTTCTTCCCTATTTTCTTTCTCACAACACTTGTGTGAATGAATCAAAATGTTAACCCTAGAAGTGAGAGAAATGGTAGAGTTTATATTCTCTTACACAAGCCAACTAACCTTGTCATTAAGCATCTAATGCTTTCTTGCAATGGCCAACACAAAAATGTGAATGCCATACCAAAGCATAAGAAATGATAAGTTAAAGACAAGGACTTTGTCATTAAGCATCTAATGTTTTCTTTCAATGGCAAACACATAAATGTGGAGGCCATACCAAAGCATAAAATGCATTAGCTAATGAATAATACATTAGATGTATACATGCCACCTAATAGACATAATTGTTTGGATGACATGGTAAGCCATATGGCTTTGTCTCCAATGGTAAGACATAATTGAGGCAGTGAACCCAATGAATTGGGCACTGTTCGGGAAGCCCAAGGGCTGACCGAACACTGCCCAAGTGTCCGGGTTGTCGCGGTTCGGCTGTTGGTCAACAGGTTTGACCGTTTGCCCATTATGTGTAAATTTATCGAAAAATATTTTCGTAAAATAATTCGTCGTGTAACGAAATATATTATGTTATTAAATGTTAATAAATAATATATTTAAACTTATTTGAGTGAATTAAAAATATTTTATATTAATTAATTCACTCGGAAAATTTTAAAATGTTTAAAAACCATTTTCGCCTTCCGTCGCACCCTTCCGCTGCGTCTATCCCAACAAAATGGTATCAGAACGTCTGATCCCACATCCAAAATAAATTTTCATGCCTTAAATATTTGATATTTAATTCAATTTATTTTACACCTTCTTGAGAATTAATTGATTAAATTAATTATTTAACTGTTTGACACTGTTTTGTAAAATCTCCATAATAAGGCTTTGTGTTTTGTGAGTGTATTGTACACTAATGGGTCTGTCTCGTCAATACGGATATAAATATTTTTCTTGATACCGTGGTTGTGTATGCCAAAGCAGTGCGACTATGATTAATGGAAATTTATTTATACATGTAGAACTTATTTGATAAGAAATAAATTCGAGCGAAAGTGCATACCAATAGATGCCAAAGCAGTGAGGTGATGCATTAGTACCTTGGATATGTATATTGATGAGTATTGCCTTGACTACGCCACATCCAATATATGCCAAAGCAGTGTGGATCGGAAATGGTTCAAGACCTATTTTAAATAGTCACATTGGATGTGATTGATAATTGTTATCTACTTTCAAATATATTGGGCACAATGTGCCAAAGTAGTGTGTTCAAATATATTTGTGAGGTCTACTTTCTGCTTTAGAATTTAATTTAATTATTGAATTCTCGTATTTTGTTTGGGGATCATCGATTTATGTAAAATAGTGGGAGGGCATCCTTATATTAAAAATCCATGATATGTTGTGATATTGATGAAATTACTTTTATCTGCTAACTCTTGTTTCTTTTGTAAAGTTTGTGATGGTAACCACTACTTCCTCTAATCCGTTTGCTCGTGTCTGATGAGTGATAAATGTATCACTATTTCCCACTCATTTAACTTAATATTTTGTATAGTTTCTTGAGTTTGTGAATATTTTGATGTGTTTTGTGTTATTTGCAGATAAATAAAGTTTCAGGACATTCTGGAGGTGATTTGGAGCAAAACTGTGAAATTTGGTGAAATTTGGCAAAAGGGTATTTTGGTAATTTTGGACGTCCCGACACAAAAGGGTATTTTGGTAATTGTCCCGACACCGAAATAAAATTTCAAGACATTCTGGAGGTGATTTGGAGCAAAACTGTGAAATTTGGCAAAAGGGGTATTTTGGTAATTTTGGACGTCCCGACGCAAAGGGTATTTTGGTAATTTTGGGCGTCTGCCACGTGTAAAAGATTCAACGAGCCGTCTTTTTTAGCACACCACGCCACGTGTCGAAATTTCAGCGATTCAAGAAATAATAATAATAAAAAAATAAAAATCAGAAAAATAATAAAATAATAAAAATCAGAAAAATAATAATAAAAAATTAGATTTTTTTGCCTATAAATAGATTTCGAATTTTTAGTTTCAAATGTACCTCTTCCTCTGAAATCTTTATAAATAAATTGAGAGTTCTTCATATTTTCTTCTTTTATTCAGTTTTATTTACGCTTTGTAGTAGTAATTATATCCATCCATGAGGGGGTAACGTCTCTATTTTGAGGTAATAAGGTAATTCTTTTACTATTGCTTTTTAGATTAATCTCCCTTAAAATATGATATATAAACTATTTAAAATCAGATTAATAAAGGATACCGCCATTCCGGACGGTTGGTTATTTAATTTAATCTGGTTAACCTGACTTAATGAGGATACCGCCACACTGGACGGTTGGTTTAAGTTTATATTTCTGTTCCGCCTTATGGCTGGTATATTTGAATTTGACTTAATCAGGATACCGCCATTCTGGACGGTTGGTTTAAAATATCACAAGTAATATATTATTATTTTATGGGAGATATCTAAATAGTATATAGTAGAAGTTATTTCCTTTTACCTTAGCATTTCATTTATTTATTTTAATTACTTTCTGCAATTTCATTTTATGTCTTTTAAGTTTATATCAGCTTTAGTTATGTGTTGTAACTAAGTTAAATATCTAGGGTTGTGATAAATCTAATATCACCGATTTAAAAAGGGTTAGATTATAGTTTGGGTAATTAAAGAATTATTTGTTGAGTCATACCTTAATGCCTTTTTATTAACTGATCACTAATAAAATGATTAGGTAAACTTGACATAGAGATTTTAAGTTTAGACCTTAGTCTCAACAACCCACGATCTTCCTTAAGGATAGATAACCCTTTAAAGAGATTTCCTTACAGGATAGAATATACCTGTCGGGCGGGGGTAATCAATAATTGGAATTCAATCTTAATGAATCTAGGTAATTAATTGACATAGACATATGGTTCAATTTGATTATTCTAGGTATTTGTAAATGACCATCGGAAGAGGCTTTTACATAATTTAGTGTTCCAGATTAATAATTCAATATTTTACCCAACTATGATATAACTACTTCATCTTTTAAAAGATATTAGAAAGATTCACAACCCTAGATCTTTAAGTCTTTTTATTTTCCTTAGTATTTTCTTTTGTCTTTTTATTATTTATTTATTTAGCAACTCTACAATCAAATCATTTCAAGCAATCATTCCCTTCTCCCTATAATTAGATATTTGTAAATAAATAGTATCAACAACTAATAACAATAGTAGGAATTAAGTCCTCGTGGGATCGATATTTTTATACTACTTGAACGATACGTGCGCTTGCGTTATACGTGTGTGTTACGCCGGTCAAGTTTTTGGCGCCGTTGCCGGGGACTTATATTTCTTGAGTTATTAATTTTGAAGCTGTCTAATTTACTTATATCTAATTTTCTTTATTTTATTTTGTAATTTTTATTTCTTTTGTTTTCAGGTGATTAAAAAATGGAACATTACTGGGAGATTGAAAGATTACGAGCTTTACAAGAAGATACACACCCCAAATCTGGGAGCAACAGTCCGGTTTTCTGAGGCCTGTTGTCCAGCACAACAATTATCACTGGAATTCAGAATCAAGCAATTCTATATTGCTCAACAGAATGAAAAGGGGAGATGTGTAATTTGTGATGGTAACCCCCGAGCGATCAATGTATTTACCTTTCAGAGTGGCAGAATTTTTGGACTCAACCAAGGTACGAAGAATCATCACATTTTCCATCTTATCCACCATCTTCCTTTGATTCTTATCAAGAACCAGAACCATCCGAGGAAGATCAATTGATTCACATGTTCAAAGAACAAAAAGCTCGATTTGATGCACAAATTCAGAGTAACTCAGAATCCATACAGAGAATGACAGATCAGATCAGACAATTAATAGAAAACCAGAGCTATATACCTCAAGAATCATTTTCAGATGAAGCCTCAGAGTACCAAACATTTCACGATGACACTTTAGCAAAAGAGGAGGCTGAGGAGAATCAAGAACCAGAGGTATCAGTTCAGGAACCCGAACCGACAAAGTCTCGATTTGATTTCTATTTTTCAGATTCTGACGAGGATGAAACTGAGCTGTTTGTGCCAACTGCATCAAAAATTGAGGATGAAATTCTGTATTCTCAAAATGAAGATCTTGGAGATTCCATTGCACAAATGTTTGATGAAGATCTACCTGAGCCAATCATTTCAACCAGATCAGAGGATGAAGACCTAAAAACTAACATTTCTCCTCAGGTTGAAAATTTTGAAACATGTATTTCACAGATGACAGATGAAGAGCTGAATGCAGAAATTTTCAAACTCATCTGTGAAGAAAAGGTGGAGCAAGAAACAGAGCAAATGGAGGAGCAAATGTCTGACTTTATTAAAGATCCAGAGCATTCAGGAAAAACATCGCTGTTTTGGGGGAGTACAATATAAAGATATCAACCAGAAGCTTGACAGAATGGAACTTCCATTCCAAGTCAAGCACCAAACAAGACCTCCTGATTTTCTTTCTTTCTTTTCAGGAACCACTGGAGCAACAAAGATTAAAAAGGTGGCACAAGCACTGAATGAGACAAAACTCTTTTTGCCACTTTACCGTTGGAAGAGACCCTTCAAAAGCAACGCTCACGGGATTGTCTTTGATCGGACATCCAAAACGACGCTGAAAACCTCCTTAACAGATAGATTTCAGTCACGTCTGGCTGAAGACGAAAATTTAGCGCTAGCTGGGAGGCAACCCATTTAACGTAGTACAGGGTACTATCTTCTAAACTCTTCTTCTACTGTTTAAGACATTGGGGACAATGTCTCATTTAGGTTTGGGGGTGAGGTATAGTTAATAGTACTTGTTTGTATTGTGTTTTTATTTTAGTCCAAAATTTTTCGAAAAATACAAAAAAATTAAAAAATTAATAAAAACAAAGGGCATATTTAAAGCTAGGTGATGGTTTGGTGTCTTCCTTCACTCACTACCTTTTTATAAGGAAAAGCTGTGGAGGCACCTAGATAATCATTCACTTGTAGCGTGTTGTGACAGACTAGTTTGGAGGACTCGTTGTTTATTCCTGACAACAAGCGATAAGAGCCTAAGGGGCTAGGGTACTTAAGTGAGCCTCGCTCCACCTTCCCTCTGGGGAATCTACAACGGGAAGTCCATTCGACAGTTAGTCACACACCATAAACTGAGCCTTTGATTAAACTTTTAAAAAAACATGTAAATTATAGTTTTATGACTAGTAGAAATATGTGGTTGTTATGTTGACTAAAAAGATGAAATTGGTAAGAAATAGCTGTGTAAGGAATTTCCACTCCTGAGACGTATTTCAAACCTAATTCAAAACAAGTTAATTTTTGTTTATTCACTTTTGAATTATTAAATCTGTAAATTCTCCATAAAACTGACTAAAATGAATCTTCATATACTTAGTTAGCAGGTATTATCAACATACATGATACATACAGACATAAGCTAAAATTGAAAAGTTTGTAATATCCAGTACTCTAGTTCATTGGAGGAAACATCTAAAAAATAGTGATGGAATAAAAAAAAAAAAAAAATAACAATATGAGATCCGAGTTATTAAGTCTGTAAGGGTATTTTAATACCTAGTGCCCTAAAACCAACTGGTTTGGGAGTCATTGGCCCAAAGCTCGTTACATGGATCAAAAAATGATGAAAAAATTTATATATATGTATATATATCTGAAGTCTGAGTAATTAAGTCCTTAGGGGTGTCTTAACACCTGATGCCCTAAAGCCAACTGGTTTGGGAGTCACCGACCTAAAGCTCGCTACATAGATGGAAGATATTGTATATAAATAAAAAATAGAAAAAGAAAAAAAAAAAAAACAAAGAAAAAAATCAGAAAAATCAGAAATTTATTCCATTACTACAAAAAGATGTGAATTCTGATAAAACTTTAGGACAAAAATATTACTCTCTTATCAACTGCACTTATGACCGTTGTGGGCAAAAATGAGTTGTTTAATATTATGTTGACTGTGTATATGAAGAATGGTAAAAATAATCGGAGAATTACTTATTCAGTAATTTAGAATGAAACAAAACAACTACTAACTTGGAGTAGAAGTTTCACTAATGAGTCACTGACTTCTTTATTCTCTTTTCTCTTGTCTTTTTGCTTTTGTATGCATTAGTTTCACTTCCTTTTTACTTTTATAAAATGTTTGTGGGTATCATTGCTGTAAACCTTCACGAGACTACAACTCGTCCACTAGGGACACCTAGGGGTTTAAAGGCTTGTTGCATATGCTAAATGCAATCGTGATCCCTACGAAAGTGGCTTAGTTAATTTTATTATGTTATTTTATTTTGTATTTTGCTCGAGGACTAGCAAAATGTTAGGTTTGGGGGTGTGATGAGTGATAAATGTATCACTATTTCCCACTCATTTAACTTAATATTTTGTATAGTTTCTTGAGTTTTGTGAATATTTTGATGTGTTTTGTGTTATTTTGTAGATAAATAAAGTTTCAGACATTCTGGAGGTGATTTGGAGCAAAACTGTGAAATTTGGTGAAATTTGGCAAAAAGGGTATTTTGGTAATTTTGGACGTCCCGACACAAAAGGGTATTTTGGTAATTGTCCCGACACCGAAATAAAATTTCAAGACATTCTGGAGGTGATTTGGAGCAAAACTGTGAAATTTGGCAAAAGGGGTATTTTGGTAATTTTGGACGTCCCGACGCAAAGGGTATTTTGGTAATTTGGGCGTCTGCCACGTGTCAAAGATTCAACGAGCCGTCTTTTTTAGCACACCACGCCACGTGTCGAAATTTCAGCGATTCAAGAAATAAATAATAATAAAAAAATAAAAATCAGAAAAATAATAAAATAATAAAAATCAGAAAAATAATAATAAAAAATTAGATTTTTTTGCCTATAAATAGATTTCGAATTTTTAGTTTCAAATGTACCTCTTCCTCTGAAATCCTTTATAAATAAATTGAGAGTTCTTCATATTTTCTTCTTTTATTCAGTTTTATTTACGCTTTGTAGTAGTAATTCTATCCATCCATGAGGGGTAACGTCTCTATGCTGAGGTAATAAGGTAATTCTTTTACTATTGCTTTTTAGATTAATCTCCCTTAAAATATGATATATAAACTATTTAAAATCAGATTAATAAAGGATACCGCCATTCCGGACGGTTGGTTATTTAATTTAATCTGGTTAAACCTGACTTAATGAGGATACCGCCACACTGGACGGTTGGTTTAAGTTTATATTTCTGTTCCGCCTTATGGCTGGTATATTTGAATTTGACTTAATCAGGATACCGCCATTCTGGACGGTTGGTTTAAAATATCACAAGTTAATATATTATTATTTTATGGGAGATATCTAAATAGTATATAGTAGAAGTTATTTCCTTTTACCTTAGCATTTCATTTATTTATTTTAATTACTTTCTGCAATTTCATTTTATGTCTTTTAAGTTTATATCAGCTTTAGTTATGTGTTGTAACTAAGTTAAATATCTAGGGTTGTGATAAAATCTAATATCACCGATTTAAAAAAGGGTTAGATTATAGTTTGGATAATTAAAAGAATTATTTGTTGAGTCATAACCTTAATGCCTTTTTATTAACTGATCACTAATAAGATTGATTAGGTAAACTTGACATAGAGATTTTAAGTTTAAGACCTTAGTCTCAACAACCCACGATCTTCCTTAAGGATAGATAACCCTTTAATAGATTTCCTTACAGGATAGACATATACCTGTCGGGCGGGGGTAATCAATAATTGGAATTCAATCTTAATGAATCTAGGTAATTTAATTGACATAGACATATGGTTCAATTTGATTATCTAGGTATTTGTAAATGACCATCGGAAGAGGCTTTTACATAATTTAGTGTTCCAGATTAATAATTCAATATTTACCCAACTATGATATAACTACTTCTCTTCTTTTAAAAGATATTAGAAAGATTCACAACCCTAGATCTTTAAGTCTTTTTATTTTCCTTAGTATTTTCTTTTGTCTTTTTATTTATTTATTTATAGCAACTCTACAAATCAAATCATTTCAAGCAATCAATCCCTTCTCCCTATAATTAGATATTTGTAAATAAATAGTATCAACAACTAATAACAATAGTAGGAATTAAGTCCTCGTGGGATCGATATTTTTATACTACTTGAACGATACGTGCGCTTGCGTTATACGTGTGTGTTTACGCCGGTCAGTGTCCTGGACGCGAACAAATTGACTGGTCCTGAGAATTTTAGTGAATGAGAATTAGATCTTAAGATAGTCTTGAGATCAGAGAAGTTGAGTTATGTTCTGGATAATCCAGTGCCGCTGGATATTGCACTGGAGTCTTTACCTGAAGAGAGGGAGATATTTTAGAAGTGGAAGGATGATGATCTGAGAGTCAGGTCACTCATTCTCTATTAAATGTATCCTAATCCAAAGAGGCAATATGTTGATATGTTTGACTCCTACAAACATTATAACTCAGCTTAGAGAGCTTTTTCTAAACTAGGAGCAGACCATGGTGTATAGAATCTCTGTGGAATTGTTCCACGCCCGTTTGGCTGATGGCAAGCCCATGAGTCCACATGTCCTGCACATGATGGATCTCATGGAGCAGCTTCGAAAGTTTGATTTTCAGCTAAATGAGATATTGGGCAGGAATTTGATTCTTGGCTCACTCTCACCGGCGTATTCCCAGTTCATTATGAACTTCAACATGCATGGTATTCGATGTTCCTACAGTCTGTTGCATAGGATGTTTCACACTGCAGAGGAGGACATCAAGAAGGGTGTATCGACACTCATCTTAAAATTCTCTTTGCTTAATTATTCTTCTTCTCAATCTACGAGATCAGGCAAGAAGAAGAAGAAAAATGCAAAGAAGACTGGTTCTGGTGTTCCTCCCAAAGGAAAGGTTGAAAAGCCAAGCAAGTCGAAGAAAAATAAATCAGCTGAGGACAAGTGCCACCACTGTGGCAAGATTGATATTGGAGGCGCAATTGTCCAGATTACATAGCTTCCGTCAGACGGGAGAGCCTCCGCATCAGATATGTTTATTTTTCCCTATCATTGATATCTTTTTGGCTTGTGAAGCCATTGGTTCTGGATGGGTTTTAGATTCTGCTAGTCCGACTCACATCTGCAATTCGTTGCAGGGGCTGAGGGTCAGTAGGATGCTTAATCCAGGCAAGATGCCGCTGTGTTTTGGGAATGAAGATTCTTTATCTGCAGCAGCCGTTGGCGAATACGAGATTCGTCTATCCAGAGGCAGCATCATTTTGACATATTGTGTTTTTATGCCTGGTTATGTAGCTAATATTATCTCTCTCTTTGTATTAGATACAAAAAGATATCATGTATATATTAAGAATTATTTTATGTATATATATATGATATGAATGATGTTTTGTTACACAAATGTTCAAATTCGCAAGGTCATTATATTTTACATGTCATTAGAGATGTTTATGAAATTGGGGATAATAAACGTAAAAGATCTGAAATAACTGATACTGAATTGTGGTATATGCGGTTAGGTCATATAGGTGTACGATGCCTAACCCAGTTGGTTAAGAATGGTTTGATTGAGAATCTTACCACACAATCTTTTTCAACTTGTGAATCTTGTATTCATGGTAAAATGACCAAAGCCTCATTTACTGGTTTTGGACATCGGGCCACTGACTTACTGAAGCTCGTTCATAATGATGTATGTGGTCCTATAAGTCACACTGCTCATAGTGGTTTTTCTTACTTCGTAACATTTACCGATGATTTGTCATGGTACTGTTATGTTTATTTGATGAAATATAAATCGGAAACCTTTGAAAAGTTCAAAGAATTTCGAAACGAAGTAGAAAAACAAACTAGTAAATTCATCAAATGCCTTCGATCAGATCGATGCAGTGAATATATGAGTAGTGAATTTATCGAGTATCTTAAAACGAATGGGATTCTCGCTCAATATACTCCTCCGGGTACTTCACAACACAATGGAGTGTCTGAAAGGAGAAATCAGACTTTATTGGATATGGTTCGATCAATGTTGAGTTTTACAGATCTACCTTACTTTTTGTGGGGGTATGATATTCTAACTGATGTACAACTACTGAATAGGGTTCATTCTAAAGTTATTCCCATTACTCCATATGAGATATGGGTTGGTAGGAAACTGAACCTTAATTATATTAGGGTTTGGGGCTATCCTGCATACGTCAATGTGATGCAGCATGATAAACGTTTGCCTTGAGGGCGAAAAGTTAGGATTGTTGGATATCATTCGAACTCCAAAGGATATCAATTCTATGAACCAGAGCATTGAAATGTGTTTGCAGCTTGTTTTGCCAGATTTCTTGAAGAATAATTTTTGGCAGAATGTGGTAATCATAGAAGGGTTGAGCTTGATGAAGTCCAACATATATATGACAAACCAATAGAGGAATCACAGGTTCAGACAGAAGTAGAACCTTCTAGTTCCATTCTCCGTAGGTCTACTAGGATATCGAGACCTCCTGAGTGCTTGTGTTTGATACAAGACAAGAGTCTCGATGTGCTTCTTGTTGAGGAAACTTATCCATATACCTATAGAGAAGCAATGTTAGACATTGATTCCCCTAAATGGCAGGAAGCCATGAATTCTGAAATGGACTATATGCATCAAAATCAAGTTTGGGACTTGGTTCCACTTCCTGAGGGAATTGTTCCTGTAGGTTGTAAATGGGTTTACAAATGGAAGCGCGGGCCCGATGGGAAGGTTGAAACCTTCAAGGCCCGACTGATTTCTAAAGTTTACACTCAAAGGCCAGATGTGAACTATGATGAAACGTTTTCACCAGTAGCAATGCTAAAGTCTATTAGGATTCTATTGGCTATCGCTATTTACCATGATTATGATATTTGGTAAATGGATGTCAAAATGACTTTTCTTAATGGATTTCTTAATTAAGAAATCTATATGGAACATGCAGAGGGTTTTGTCTCCAGCCAAAATTCTGGCATGGTATGTAAGCTTAAGAAGTCCATTTATGGGCTTAAACAAGCTTCGCGGAGTTAGAATCTTCGTTTTGATGAGGTAATCAGATTGTCTGGTTTTCTCAAAAATGAAGAAGAACCTTGTGTTTATAAGAAGGTTAGTGGGAGTATGATCATGTTCTTAGTGCTTTATGTTGACGACATCCTGATCATTGGAAATGATCTTGGAATGATGCAGGGGTTAAAGCATATCTCTGTAAAAACTTCTCCATGAAAGACCTGGGTAAAACTTCCTATATACTTGGTATAAAGCTCTATAGAGATAGAGAAAGGAAGCTGATTGGGTTATCCTAATCTTCGTACATAGATAAGATCCTAGAAATGTACAACTTTAGCAATTATAAAGTTGCTAATATACATTTTCGACATGACATTCATCTTTCGAAGAAGATGTGTCCTCAGACGGAAGATGAAAAGGTTAGAATGTCTAGTCAACCTTATGCATCATGCTTAGGAAGCATCATGTATGTCATGTTATGTACAAGACCTGATATTAGTCATGCAGTAAGTGTTACTAGCAGATACCAGTCAAATCCAGGTAACGACCATTGGATGGCTGTTAAACATATCCTAAAGTATCTGAAAGGTACTAAGGATAAGTTTCTTATTTATTGAGAATGTGATTTACAGATAAGAGAATATACAGATTCTGACTTTCAGTCAGATCCTGATGATAGAAAGTCTACCTCAGGTTTTGTATTCACTCTTAATAATGCTGCAGTCAGTTGGAAATGTTCCAAACAGGGATCAACAACTGATTCCACCACTGAGGCATAATATATTACAGCATCAGATGCTGCAAAAGAAGCTGTATGAATTAGAAAATTTATCATTGAATTGGGAGTTGTCCCAAGCATCTTCGATCTCGTTGTTCTGTGATAATAGTGGTGCCGTTGCACAAGCAAAAGAACCCAGAGCGCATCAGAAATCGAAACATGTGGAACGAAAGTACCATATTATTCGTGAGATCATTGTTCGAGGAGATGTTGCCATATGCAAGATATATGGGGAGGAGAACATAGCAGACCCGCTTACGAAGGCCTTGCCTCCGAGACTATATGATAGACATGTAGAGGCGATGTGTATTAGATACCATCAAATTTGGCACTATAGAAAGTGGGAGAAAATTGGAGTTGGTTGGTGCTCGGTGCGCCAAATTTTGTTGTATTTATTGTAAACACGATGTACATTTTTTTTATTATGAATAAAATTAAGTAATTTTCATCAATATAATCTTATATATGGTAAAAGCGTAAAAGACCTTAGAATGAATAGTTGTAACATAATTGTAAAAACGTCGCAATTGTTACTGAAAAATGTCACAATACAATTCATTCTTTAATTGTTCATAGTCAAGGTTTACATACTTGATTGGTTAGTAAACCCGTGAGACCGGTACGTGTCGTATATTAGAATTGTTCTAATGGTTTATCTGAGTAAACCATGAGTCTTGGGAGACTCGTATAGACACGTAGGTATTTATTGGATAAATACTGAACGACTCATTTAAAGATTCCTGATAGATGGCACACCAACGTCAATAGGAATCTTTACGAGTCGAATATCATATTATCTCCTTTGACTTGTGATACCACTGTGGATCTGTGAGATATCCTCCATACTTTGATGACAGTCACATCAACGATCTTTTAAGATCAGACCTCCGCTTGTTCGTCGATTATAACCTGATACTCACGATATCATGTGATGTATTCAGAGAAGATCTGTCAGTCCCGTGTACGTGATTTAGGTGTCCAATTTGTGATTCTTTGAAATCTTTGGCCGAGGTATAATTCGGAAACGAGTTCCGAATATTTATGAAGAATCATAATTATGTCGCGACACATGAATTATTCATAGCGGAGATTTGACGTTTAATCTATATCTTCGGAATGATTCGGATAACCTATGACAGAAGGATTATATATGCAATGATTTCGACTTTGATGGTTTAACTCGATTATCTATGGTCGTCGTAATTTGTGAGTGGACAAATTACGAACATGGAAATGGTTTCCATGACAGATAAACTTGAACCTAGAGAGTCTCACAATATAAAGTGTACTCGTTGAGCACTTGGGCAATTAATTATGGATAATTCAGATTATTCATAATATTCACATGCATACTAAATAATGTGTATTTGTATACGATACACAATTTAGATTGGATACACATTATTAACCTATAGAATTTTGACACTTGTTTTATTATTAATAATAATAATTAATTAAGTGTTAATTAATTATTAATAATAATAATAAAATGGAGGAATATTCTTGGAATATTTTTTAAATGTTTTATTTTATTTTTTATTAATTAAAGTTAATTAATTAATTTTAGATAAGAATATTATTTTGGAATATTCTTATAAATGGCAAATTGTGATTTGCTAATCCATGGGTTTTGAACACATTGATTTTAATTAAGAAAAATCAAAATAATCATTTAATTTTATTATGGATAATGTTAAACTTGTGTCAAAATTATTGGCTAAATAAAAAATCAATTTGACCAAAAATTTCTTGAAAATTCGGCCAAAGGGTGATTTTTTCTATTTAAATGAAACTTGTTTCATTTTTGCTACTTTAGCTCATCTCAAGTGTTGAGAAAATAAAGAAAAATGAGATTAGGGTTCCAATTGAAATTGATCAACATCAAATGTGAAGAATTGGAAATTTGGTGTTTGGAATTAAGGTAATTTAAAGTCTCCAATTTCTAATTCCTTATTTTGTTTCTTATGTATTTGATATGTATTTTACATGTCTTAAACTTATATGTATCTTGGATATATATATGAACTAAACTTTGATGTTGATTGTTTAGGAAACCTTAATTAGTTTCTTTATTTAGCATGTGTAACTTGGATTAATTAGGGAATTAATCTAAAAATTAAAATTGTCATTCTAGAGTGATGTTACCACTCTAATATTGCCTAGAATTGTTCTTGAGGCTTTATGTTGTGGTGATTTAATTTGATGTAAATTAATTGGATTAATTTTGTGAATAAATTGAATTTTAGAATGAAAATTGAAAAAATAATAAACGGGATCATATCTGATTTGGTCTCTTAAATCAGAATATTTTTCATGGAAAAGTATGTTATTTGGATGATTTTGGATGTGTATTGGGTGGTGGATAAATTTCGGAAATTGTTCCGGGGCGAAAACGCGAGAAAACTGTGAAATTCACGTCGAAACGGGCTCGTTGAGTCGAGGCAGTGAACCCAACGAACTGGGAACTGTTCGGATAGCCCAAGGGCTGACCGTACATTGCCCAAGTGTCCGGGTTGCCTCGGCTCGGCTGTTGATCAACCGGTTTGACCGTTTGCCTGTTACGCGTAGATTTGTCGAAAAATATTTTTGTAAAATAATTCATCGTGTAACGAAATATATTATGTTATTAAATATTAATAAATAATATATTTAAACTTATTTGAGTGAATTAAAAATATTTGATATTAATTAATTCGCTCGGAAAATTTTAAAATATTTAAAACTATTTTCGCCTTCCGCCGCGCCCTTCCGCTGCGTCTATCCCAACAATTTAACCACCAAGAATTCAGATTCTGGGTTTCTTGCAGTACAGGAAAATGCCTCACAATTTTTCCAGGGAAGAAAATCGTTGGTGTGGCTAATTGCAAGTTTGATGGCTCAAATGTTCACAATAATTGATTTTTCAAAGACACTGAATCAAGAATATATCAGATTTATGATTGTCCCCAAGTTGAGGACTATGACTCAAT
>SKCR01011472.1:0-51454 GCA_019454045.1 Zanthoxylum bungeanum | reverse complement strand
GCTGACTCGGTAGGCCGTACCCCGACCCCGAGCTGAGAGAAAGGCACTTGGACCTGGGGGAATGTTTACGTCCCCAGTCCAAAGGGCTGACTCGGTGGGACGTACCCCGACCCAGAGCTGAGAAAGGCACTTGGACCTGGGGGAATGTTATGTCCCCAGTCCAAAGGGCTGACTCGGTGGGACGTACCCCGGCCCCGAGCTGAGAAAGACACTTGGACCTGGGGGAATGTTTATGTCCCCAATCCAAAGAGGTAGACTCGGTGGGACGTAACCCGACCCCGAGTGAAGAGAGACACTTGGACCTGGGGGAATGTTTACGTCCCCAGACCAAAGAGGTAGACTCGGTGGGATGTAACCCGACCCCGAGTGAAGAGAGGCACTTGGACCTGGGGGAATGTTACGTCCCCAGTCCGAAGGGCTGACTCGGTGGGACGTACCCCGACCCCGGGCAGAGAAAGGCACTTGGACCTGGGGGAATGTTTACGTCCCCAGTCCAAAGAGCTGACTCAGTGGGACGTACCCCGACCCCGAGCTGAGAAAGGCACTTGGACCTGGGGGAATGTTATGTCCCCAGTCCAAAGGGCTGACTCGGTGGGACGTACCCCGACCCCGAGCTGAGAAAGACACTTGGACTTGGGGGAATGTTTACGTCCCCAGTCCAAAGAGGTAGACTCGGTGGGACGTAACCCGACCCCGAGTGAAGAGAGGCACTTGGACCTGGGGGAATGTTACGTCCCCAGTCCGAAGGGCTTACTCGGTGGGACGTACCCCGACCCCGAGCTGAGAAAGACACTTGGACCTGGGGGAATGCTTACGTCCTCAGTCCAAAGGGCTGACTCGGTGGGACGTACCCCGGCCCCGAGCTGAGAAAGATACTTGGACCTGGGGGAATGTTTATGTCCCCAGTCCAAAGAGGTAGACTCGGTGGGACGTAACCCGACCCCGAGTGAAGAGAGACACTTAGACCTGGGGGAATGTTTACGTCCCCAGTCCAAAGAGGTAGACTCGGTGGGACGTAACCCGACCCCGAGTGAGGAGCGGCACTTGGACCTGGGGGAATGTTACGTCCCCAGTCCGAAGAGCTGACTCGGTGGGACGTACCCCGACCCCGAGCTGAGAAAGGCACTTGGACCTGGGGGAATGTTTACGTCCCCAGTCAAAAGAGCTGACTCGGTGTGACGTACCCCGACCCCGAGCTGAGAAGGCACTTGGACCTGGGGGAATGTTATGTCCCCAGTCCAAAGGGCTGACTCGGTAGGACGTACCCCGACCCCGAGCTGAGAAAGACACTTGGACCTGGGGGAAGGTTTACTTCCCCAGTCCAAAGAGGTAGACTCGGTGGGACGTAACCCGACCCCGAGTGAAGAGAGGCACTTGGACCTGGGGGAACGTTACGCCCATAGTCCGAAAGGCTGACTCGGTGGGACGTACCCCGACCCACCTGGGGGAATGTTTACGTCCCCAGTCCAAAGAGCTGACTCGGTGGGACGTACCCCGACCCCGAGCTGAGAAAGGCATTGGACCTGGGGAAATGTTATGTCCCCAGTCCAAAGGGCTGACTCGGTGGGACGTACCCCGACCCCGAGGTGAGAAAGACACTAGGACCTGGGGGAATGTTTACGTCCCCAGTCCAAAGAGGTAGACTCGGTGGGACGTAACCCGACCCCGAGTGAAGAGAGGCACTTGGACCTGGGGGAATGTTACGTCCCCAGTCCGAAGGGCTGACTCGGTGGGACGTACCCCGACCCCGAGCTGAGAAAGGCACTTGGACCTGGGGGAATGTTACGTCCCCAGTCCAAAGGGCTGACTCGGTGGGACGTACCCCGACCCCGAGCTGAGAAATGCACTTGGACCTGGGGGAATGTTTACGTCCCCAGTCCAAAGGGCTGACTCGGTGGGACGTACCACGGCCCCGAGCTGAGAAAGACACTTGGACCTGAGGTAATGTTTATGTCCCTAGGCCAAAGAGGTAGACTCGGTGGGACGTAACCCGACCCCGAGTGAAGAGAGACACTTGGACTTGGGGGAATGTTTACGTCCCGAGTCCAAAGAGGTAGACTCGGTGGGACGTAACCCGACCCCGAGTGAAGAGAGGCACCTGGACCTGGGGGAATGTTACGTCCCCAGTCCGAAGGGCTTAATCGGTGGGACGTACCCCGACCCCGAGCTGAGAAATGCACTTGGACCTGGGGGAATGTTTACGTCCCCAGTCCAAAGAGCTGACTCGGAGGGACGTACCCCGTCCCCGAGCTGAGAAATGCACTTGGACCTGGGGGAATGTTATGTCCCCAGTCCAAAGGGCTGACTCGGTGGGACGTACCCCGACCCCGAGCTGAGAAATGCACTTGGACCTTGGGGAATGTTTACGTCCCCAGTCCAAAGAGCTGACTCGGTGGGACGTACCCCGTCCCCGAGCTGAGAAATGCACTTGGACCTGGGGGAATGTTATGTCCCCAGTCCAAAGGGCTGACTCGGTGGGACGTACCCCGACCCCGAGCTGAGAAATGCACTTGGACATGGGGGAATGTTTACGTCCCCAGTCCAAAGAGCTGACTCGGTGGGACGTACCCCGTCCCCGAGCTGAGAAATGCACTTGGACCTGGGGATTATTATGTCCCCAGTCCAAATAGCTGACTCGGTGGGACGTACCCCGACCCCGAGCTGAGAAATGCACTTGGACCTGGGGGAATGTTTACGCCCCCAGTCCAAAGAGCTGACTCGGTGGGACGTACCCCGTCCCCGAGCTGAGAAATGCACTTGGACCTGGGGGAATGTTATGTCCCCAGTCCAAAGGGCTGACTCGGTGGGACGTACCCCGACCCCGAGCTGAGAAGTGCACTTGGACCTGGGGGAATGTTTTCGTCCCCAGTCCAAAGAGTTGACTCGGTGGGACGTACCCCGTCCCCGAGCTGAGAAATGCACTTGGACCTGGGGGAATGTTATGTCCCCAGTCCAAAGGGCTGACTCGGTGGGACGTACCCCGACCCCGAGCGGAGAAAGGCACTTGGACCTGGGGGAATGTTATGTCCCCAGTCCAAAGGGCTGACTCGGTGGGACGTACCTCGACCCCGAGCTAAGAAAGACACTTGGACCTGGGGGAATGTTACGTCCCCAGTCCAAAGGGCTGACTCGGTGGGACGTACCCCGACCCCGAGCTGAGAAAGACACTTGGACCTGGGGGAATGTTGCGTCCCCATTCCAAAAGGCTGACTCGATGGGACGTAACCCGACCCCGAGTCGAATAACTAAGTAGCCTTGGCAGAACGAAATCCAGCCCCGAGCCGAATAATCAAGTGGCCTCGGTGGAACAAATCCGGCCCCGAGCCGATTAATCAAGCGGCCTCGGCGGAACGCATCCGGCCCCGAGCCGATTAATCAAGTGGCCTCGGCGGAACGTATCCGGCCTCGAGCCGATTAATCAGGTGGGACTTACCCAGAAGGGAAGTGAATCAACCTTTTGAAGCCCTACTAAGTCCGGCACGGGCGTCCCCCTACCAGACCAGCGGAAAACGAAAACAAAACTCTGAAAAATAAAATCATAGGGCGGGGGCGACTTAGCGCGTCCCAAAAAAACTTTTCACAAATGTAAACAACAGCACAGATACCTCAAAACAGTGTCTTGTCCGAGGCCTCCAAAACACAATTCTGAATCTTTCAACTCAGTGTCCCGGCGAACCAGGATTTGGATCAGATGAGCGTTTAAATGGTAAGGGCACATCCTCTATACGCCAGGTCACTGTGGAGCCTGTGTATTGCATGAGGGCTCCTCCTTACCGCGCTGGAGCAGACACACGCTACAGGGGCACAACGCATCCCCATGCTGCGCCTCTCTTGGATCCAAATGATGAATGGATCAAAGAGCGTCCGGGATACTAAGGGCACATTCCAACTTAGGTCCGGCATCACTGGAGCTAGCAATCGTCACGGGGGCCTCATCACTCCCCGTGCTATGCTTTCCCACGGATCCATTACATCGGGTAAGTGAGGATCAAAGAGTGTTCGACACATTAAGGGCATATTCCTCCTTATGTTCGGTAACACTGGAGCAAGCAATCGCCACGGGGGTATCATCCCTCCCCGTGCTATGCTTCTCACGGATCATTAACAAAATTGTGTTTTCAACGGAGTACGTGATACTAACATCAATACTTGACAAAGATATACTCATTGGTCCTAATTTCCTAGATTGGCGTCGTAAGCTCAAGATTGTCTTGGATTACGAATGTCTCTATTATGTTCTCGATATGATAGATTCTGATCCTATTGATGATGATACTCTTGGTGAAGAGGACGTTGCTTATTATAAGTGGAAAGATGATGAGCTTAAGGTAAGAAGCTACATCAAAGCCTCTATGAGCTCAACTCTGCAAAAGCAATATGAGAGGGTTGACTCTTCGATGGAAATCATGGAACACCTACAAGAGTTGTATGGTGAAAGTAGTGAAACTGTTAGATACAATGTAAATAGCAAGTTATTCAGGATAAAGATGAAATATGGGACTCCAGTCTCCGATCATGTGCTTCAAATGATCAATTTGATTGATCAAACATATACATTTACTCTATGACTAACGTTCAAGGTTAAGGTGGATTTGATCCTACAGTCATTGACTCCCGCATTCAAGGGCTTCATTCCCAACTTCAACATGAACAAGTTGATTAGATCAACTAGGTCACTTAGTGAGCTTCATGGCTCATTAAATACCTATGAAAAAACTGAAAACATCTTGAAGATTGAGGGAAATGATAAAGAGGTTGTTCTTGTTGTCTCTGTTCCTCACAAGAAAAAGGGAAAGGGCAAGAAACAAGCCTCCAAGAAATCTAAACCTACTAGAGACAAATGAAGGAAAAGAAGGCACAAGATGAGTGCTTCTATTGCAAGAAGAAGGGACACTGGAAGAGGAATTGTCCTCAGTACCTTGTGAGCTTGAAGAAGCAAAAATAAAGAATGTACATCCTCATTCTTTGTTATTGAAATGAATCTTGGTTTCATTGATTTTAGATGCTGTTGCGACCTCTCATATTTTTATGTCTCCGCAAATTCTAAAGAGTAAGAGGTTGCTTAAGGAAAGAGAAGTGGTCCTTAGAGTTGGGAATGTAGAGCTTGTCTCCGCAACCACCGTAGAGATATGTCAACTTCCTATGCCATCAAGACATTTAATTTTATTAGATAAAGTTTTACATTTTCCTAGTGTAATAAGGAAAATTATTTCCATTCCAGTATTGACAAAATATAATTATGAATTTCATTTTATCAATGAGAAATGTAATATTTATTAAATGAATAAATTTGTTGGTGTTGCACTAAACGTAAATGGATTGTATGTCTTGCAAATGAATGAAAACCATAACAAAGAATTAAATACATTAACAACAAAAAGACTAATAGATAATCCCAATTCAAGATTCATTTGGCACTTAAGATTAGGTCATATTGGAGAAAAAAAATTTCACAATTGGAGAAGGAAGATTTACTTCCTTCATTAGGATTAGAACTTTATCCAACTTGTGAATCATGTCTCAAAGGAAAAATGATCAAATCACATTTTGTAGGACAAAATGAAATAGCCAAAGAAATCTTGGAACTCATACATACTGGTGTATACGGCCCACTTAGCATAGTGGCCAAATGTGGTTTTCAATACTTCGTTACCTTCACTGACGATTGTTCAAGATTTGAGTATTTGTACCTAATGAAACATAAGTCAGAAACTAATTAGATCAGTAAACCAGCCAACCTATTCTTAATCAAAAAATAAAAATAAATATTTTTATAATTTTTATTTAATTAGGTCGTTCAATCGGTCATTTCTTTTAAATCAGCGATCCAATTTTTAAAACATGATTGTTTTACAATAACAAGCTGACATACTGCATAGATATTTAAAAGAAGAGACAGTGGGTCATTCGAATAAAGTCTCGTTGTAACAACGTCCATGTGTTGTTGACATTAGAGTTGTAAGCTTCCTGTTCGACAATTCAAAAGGGCATGGAATATGGTCGCATGCATCAGTCCCACAAATCTTGCTCGCCGGCATTCCCATTTCCTTTGCCAAATTTTGTGCTTCGTTTTGACTTGCAATCACACGATCAAAGCAAATATATCTTCCAAATGAAGTCTTGTTCATAGCTTCATACACACATACATGTGCCTCTGCCAATCTCATTACATCCACTGTTGCTACCACACCATCCGCATACATCTCTTGTGCTCCTGCCAAAAACATATTAATTATATATATATATAAGTACCTTCTTTTATGAAGCTATGCTTTCGGATGAGGCTCCGCTGGTCAAAATATATGGTTAAAAATAAATTATATATGGTTTCAGTGAAAATAATACCTTTGAGATACGCAATTGATGGGGTAGGATTTCGGTTAATGAAATCAGGACCTGTAATTAAACCTGGGCAGATTGTAGCCAACTTCAACCCATTTTCCTCTGCTATTTTCCATGCAATCTTCTCTGACTTAAGCTTGCCCAAAGCATACCAGAGCTGCCAAATTTCGGAGTAAATTTTTGTCGGCCACGCATTAAATTAGGTGTGGGCTACTTCGGGTTCGAATCAGATTCGGAAATTCCCAATCAAAATTTACGAAATTCGGATATTGAGAATTTGTTCTCAATAGGTTCTGAACAGGTATTCGATTCTCAACATTTCGGAGGAGTCGTGAATTAAGCACCCGTTTGGGAATTGACTATTTGTTCAGGAATTAGGTATTCGTTTGATTTAGGTCTATCATTTAAAATTCAAAACGACATCATTTTGTATATAATACCAAAACAATGTCAGTTTTATTATTATTTTTTGCCTACCCCTACATAATATACAAAGTAAACTCGAGATACAAATGTACCTTTTTGTTGAAACAAAGTGATTCATCACTCCAGGAGTTGTGGTTAATAATAGGAGAAAGGTCTTGTAGCGAGCCATCTCGCCAAATGCAAGCTAAAAGCGAAGATGTAAGCACGCAGTTTCTCACTGAGGCTGCTCTTGCGCATGCCTTCATCACATTCTCTGTTGCTTTCACTTCTATCTCAGCCATTGATTTCTAAAAAAATTATTAAAATCATAGCATTACTTAGAGCCTTAATTAGTGTTAAGTTTAGTCACCCAATATTATATAATTTGTATACATCAAATATATATAAATGAAAATAAGACATGTTCTCTTTTAATTGGCAAGAAAAAGGAATTGCCAACTTAGTACAAAATTATTGAATCCTTTTAGACATACAAGACAACTAAGTGGGAAAAAAAGGGACCAGTAAATTTGTGATATGGAAAATGACAAAAGAAATTAAATCGGAACTGAATAAGAATAAAATTATCATCAAAATGACATTATTTTAATGATAAATCTTTTTTTAAAAAAATGTCATTTTAACGTTGTTTTTGTCCTTATTTAATCATAATTTAATCTTTATATCACTGCTCATACACATATACTTTAATATAGGACCACCACTACGTATTCTAAATGTCTGAGATTGATAATTCATATTATAGCCATCATAGTTCATGGAGGTATAGTCATTTTACATGATAGATATATATATATAGGTGCTTTAATTTTTTTTATAACTAAATATTTTCAAAATCTGACTGGAGGGCCTACCATATTAATTGTACATGCCTAGTGCAATCTCATGATGACTCATAAGTCATAATGAACGAAGCCAATATTAAAAACCTAAATAAATTAAATGAAATAAATAACTAAATAAAATAGTGAAAGAGACGTACAGAGTAGCCAGAGAGGCCAGCAGGGTCGGTAAAGGCAGCGGTGTGAAATACGCCGCGACAACCCTCAAATGCCGTCACCAATTCATCCACTTCCGTTAGCTTCGCCGTAACTGCTGACATATTATTGTTTCCCGTCCTCCTCATCTGCTCTCTCAATTCATCTCTATTTTCTACAATTTTTTGACAATTAAATCATTTTTTAAATAAATTTAAATCCATCATCAATGTAGAAGTGGTCTTAAAAGCCATTCCATAATTATCTTTATATTTAAGCTAAAATTAGGAATCATAGATTTAAGAAAAATTAATAAATATTATAATAAAAAAAAATTATCTTTTATTGATAAAGGATAATATATTTTATAAATTCATTCTAAAGAATCGTGACTTAGTGGTCCTGGGTTCGAATCCAATGATGTGTTTCTTATAAAAGTTTGAAAGAATCGCAAGTTTTACTTAATCCCTTTAAATTCGGATCGAGTGATTTGATACATGATTTCCAATATTTCCAAAAATATATATATATATTTTATAAATTCATTTAGGACTTTCCAAAATTCATAATGATCCCCAGTAATACATGACGCAAGTTTGGTAGTTTTGGGAATCCAAAATTCAGGTGTAAGATTTGGAATGATTTAATTTAAAAAATCTTAAATTCTGAAAAGTATAAGGTTGGGACTAATTAGTGAATATTGCCCTATAACAAACAGCACTGCACTGCACATATCATTTATATATAAATAAATGTGCAAAATCATTCACAGATACATGCATACTGCGTAGAGTCAATACCTTGGTGGTCAACAATGATGCGAACAGAGTAGCCGCGGTGGAGGAGACGGTTGACGAGGGCGAGGCCTAAGAAGGAGACACCGCTGGTGACGCAAACAAGCTTCTCTTCATCGATTTCTTTTGGAACATTACGCCTACCTTTGAATTCTTCGTTTTCTTTTCTGCGCCGTACACCGCCGGCGCACGCTACTACCATGCGCTTCAGCTCCTCCATCTCCACCTTCTCGCTCTCCTCAGTCGCTACAAAACCCATTTCTCCGATGGAGATTGTGATTTGTGGGAGCTATTATTGAGACTCTCGTTATAAATATTTACAATCTTCTCCTCACTTCATCTATTTGTATGTGTTATAATATTATATGGAAATTATCAAATTTTCGCTCAAAACTTGGTTATATTGCAGTGAAATTCAAAATATTTTGAAATATTCACTTTTTTACTTCACGTTTAAAAGTGATCACTTTTCCACTCAACTGTCAATGATATTATGGTGTGTTTACTTAAGGGTAATGGGAATGGAGGAATGAGAATCATTTTCAATAGGGTTGTTTAAAATTGAATAAAAATGGGAATGAGGATGAGAGTGTGGCCCACATATTTAGGAATGGGGAATAGGAATCTCATTCCCACTCCATGGGAATGAGATTTTCATTCTCATTATTGATGGGAAATTACAATATTACCCATAATATAATTAATTATTATTAATTTATAAATAATAAATAAAATATATTAATAATTAATAATTAATCAATAATTAATAAAAAAAAATATTTACTATTTTAATAAAATAATAAAAGAATATATTAATATTTAGTAATTTAATACATTATAAAGTAATACTTAATTAATACTTAATTTATAAATAATAATTAATAATATTTAATATTTAATATTTTAATAAAAGAATAATTAAATTTTGAGTAATTTAATACATCAAAAAATAATAAATAATAATTAATATATAATTATAACTAATGGTATTTTTGTAACTTTTTAACAATTCATTCCGATTACTGGACAAAGTAAACACACCAATGGTAATACTGCTTCATTCTGATTCTGATTCCGATTCCTAGAGTTAAGTAAACAACTTATTCTGATTCCGATTTATCATTCTCATTTCAGCTCATTTCGATTCCATTTTATTCTGATTCCATCTCATTCCGATTACGAGTACGTAAACACACCATTAGAGTTTTGCTAACATCATAAGGATATTTAGTCATTTAATAACTTCTATATAGAAAAGCTTAACATTCTTTAAATTCTGATAGGAAAATTATCACTCCTTAAATGTTAGGTGGAAAATAGAATATTTCAAAAATATATTGATAAATTTCAAGTGAAAGAATTATGAATTTTCAAGTGTTTGTAATGAGTTTATATATAATAAAAAAATTAGAAATTGGTCAAAATCGCCCATTTTGGGGGTGAAGATTAATGTCTTCAATAATTATATTTAGAAATGACGGTTATATCCAAAAAAATACAGATTCGGGATTTATATTTCTAAGTCTGCATGGATCGATATACATATCATGATCCACTTGACTAAAGTACTCTTCGAGTGCAAATGAATGACAAAAAAACCAACATATAGATAATGATATAATCTAGATCCGTAAAAAAATCCAGATTTTTTATTTTTATTTTTATTTTTTAACTTATTTAATTTTAAACATCCAAAATAAAATAAAATAATATTCATAATTAAACAATACCAATTTAACCTCCAAAACAACATTTATAATTCACAATCTATTCAAAATAATCTAAATCTAAAAATATAATATTATTATAAAATAAAAAAGTATTTATTTATTATTTTGTTTTAGGATCATGATATTATTTTTTATTTTTATCAATACGGATCGGATTTTTTCGGATGGAGATTCGAATATTTTTACGTATAACCATCATCCCTACATATAGTTATTAGAGACAATAATCTTCACTCGAAAATGACCGATGGAGACCAATTTCTATTTTTCTATATGAATCTGTTACAAATACTTGAAAATGCATAATCTATTCATTTGAAATTCAACATCTTTTAAAATATTCATTTTTCCACCATAAATTTTAAAAAGTGTTCATTTTTCAACTCAAAATTCAAAGAATATTTCTTTCCTATCCAAATATTATCAAATGATCAACCTTATGATATCAACAGAACTCTAACACCATTAACGTTTAAGTGGAAAAGTGAGCAATTTGAACTTCGAATGGAAAATTGAACATTTCAAAAAAAAATTTGAGTTTTTGCCAAACTTTGAGAAAATTGATAATTTTCCCTATATTATATTTGTAGTTACTATTTACTAAATTAAACTAAAAATAGCATATATATATTACTGTTCATTAAAAAAATTTAAAAGTGGTCAATTTTAGACTCTAGGGTGGACGAAATTGACTAGTTATTAATCAATTTTCACGTAGTTGTCCAGATAAATCACAGATACAAGTCTGAGAGAGGATAATTTTACTTTGATGACGCAGTGTAGTGCAACGTTTAAAATGATGGTAATAATCATTTATTTAAAAATCTATTTCTAATTATGTTTCATTATATTTATTTAATGATTGTTAGCTATAAAAGAACAACTCAAATCAATTGTAATTTATAAAAATAATTTGATTATTCATATATGATTGAAGTGTAGATTCTCATATAATAATATTTGAGAATCGACCACAATCTCATACATCTCTAATTTGTAAGCAGTGGGCTGCCCCTGCTCAATAATGCTCTCATGTTACGTTCTTATTATTTATTTATTTATCTTTTTATTAGTTAATGATTATTATTAAATAAATTATGAAAATCATCATTCTAAGAGATAGACTTGTTATTTCCAGTTAGTGGCTATCATTTGTATTTTATTTAACAGCTAAGTATTTGATTAATAAAGCAGAAAAGTATTATGGCAACTTCATAATTATTTTTGGAGGTTTTTAGTCCCTTGAATACTAATGTTTGAGAATTATAGGTCCCATGAACGAATCCAATTTAATTTTTGGTTATATTTGTTATGGATATTTATTTCCATAACATTTGGTATTAAAACCAGGTTAGCCGAGGTCAAGCTTCCCACCCGAAATATTTTGTATTCAAGGAATAGAAGAGAAGATAAGTGTTTGAAAAAAAGTCACAGACAATATGTCCACCCTTGAAAAATGATATCTTTTGGGGAAATGAATATTAGGATCTTATCTATTTATTTAGCTTTTTATTAATAAGCGATTATTATTAAATTTGTTGATGGTGTTTTTAGGCACTATGGTATTTAAGACAGCACGACAAGGGCAAAATGGTAATTTTCTCCTTGGTCAAAGATCATTAAACCGACCCGACCACATGAGTGAGTGGCCGAGAACTTTATGATCCGATAATCGACCACTTTGGTTCGGATGACCGAGCACTATCAGATCGGTAGCAGCATTCTCAGCACAAGTGACATCATAACCGACCACATGAAGACCGAGCATAGGGCAAGACATGATCGGGAAAATAAGGCACTCTATCCATATGAGATAAGATAATAAGTTATCCTACTTTCATGGGGTAAACTAGTAAGTCATGTCCTAGTATGATAAAGGAAGTAAATGTAGTTTTGATTAGGAATCCTCATGGGAAGAAGGAATAGTTTCAACTAGGAAATCTTGTACAAATAGGAATATGATTTCTTCACCATTATAAATAGGAGGGTAGAGTGAAGAGAAAAAGGACAACAACAAGAGAGAATAAGAGGGACAAGTTGAGAGCAAGGTAGAATTGAGATCAGAATCACCAAGCTCTGACTTGTAAAACAACAAAGAACGGTCTGAGAAGCGCATTTTGAATAATAAAAGTACCATCTTGTTTGTGCCGTGGACGTAGGTCGGATCCAAATCCACCGAACCACGTTAAATCTCCTTGTTGATTGGTGTATTTTATCTGTTTTTTGCTAAGTTTGCCTTTGGTCCCCCATAACCAAACAAATTCACTATTGAGGGAGGATTTCTTCGGGAGTGATATTCCAATATTACCCTGAGACCAAAATCCGCCGTCAACAGTTGGCGCCGTCTGTGGGGAACTCAACAAAAAGCAGCTCGCGTAGTAAGACAATGGCGGAAGACGGAAGCCACCAACCATCAGGGAGCTCGGCTGCAGATTGGATGGAGAAGATTGAGGAAAACCTTAGGAAAGAAAGGGAGGAAAGCCGAACTCTGCTAAAAACCATAGTAGACCGGTTGGAAAGGATAGAAGGAGCACACAATGAAAAATTCGAAGCAGGGACTAGCCGACGAAGGAACGACATAGCAGAAGGAAAAAGAATTGTCGATATAAGTGAGGACGACAGACCCCGGAAGAAGGATCCTTACAGGGTAAGATCCGTAGTGGTTCAGGGAGATTCCCGGACCGAGGACACATGGGAGGAAGAGAGTGACAAATCATCACCAGACCCCTCCTATGATAGCCTTCGCAACACCCGGCGAAAGGAGAAAGAATACGACGAAGAAGTAAAAGAAGATACCAGCCACGAGAAGCACCACCCCCGGAATAACAGAAAGAAAGAAGAAGAGACCGCAGGAGACGAAGTAGCAGCACCAAAGATAGCAATATGAAATCTTGGTTACGGGAGGAGCTGATCAAATGGGGAGTACATCCCAGTGCAAACAAAGGGGATGTCCAGGACGGCAAAGATGAATCTCCTCTCGCGGAAAAAATAAGGTCGGTAAGATTCCCAAAGCGATTCAGCATGCCGACCATGGCACCCTACAAAGGCCACTCTGACCCGAAATCACACATCGAAAGCTTTGTCTTGTTGATGGAAGTCCAGGGAGTAGTAGGAGATGCATCATCTGCAAAGTGTTCCCCCTAACTTTAAGTGGACCCGCCATCCTATGGTACAGAAGCCTGGCTCCGGGGAGCATCATCAGAGACTTCACACAACTTAAGAAGTCGTTCATTCGACACTTCAAAGGGGCTTGCGTCCCCAAAAAGACGATTGGAGAATTAAGACTTATGAAGCAAGGAGACGATGAACCCCTGAAGATATTTATTGAAAGATACCATAATATGGTACTCGAAGTCGGAGGGTATGAATCCCCCGAGGCCCTGGAAAGCTTGAAGGGAGCCTTGTGAAAGTCGGAAGGCTATGGACCCATCTAAGGATCCAAGACACCCGGACTACGCCACCGCTCTGGAGGTGGCCCGAAAATTCGTTTCATTGGAGAACGAAGAGAAAGTATCCCGAAAAGGGAACACTATCAGAGAAAGAACCGCAAGGGAGGGTGCTCCCCGCCGAGAGAAAAGAGAATCCAGAAGACCACTCCCGAAGTACAAAGAATTCAAGCCACTGCACCGGGACAATCAAGAGAGAAGGGCGCCAACCCAAGTAAACCATGTGGTCGGGGAAGATGCATACATTCCCCTAAAGAAACCACTGGGACAAATTGTCATGGAGATCCAGGGGAAAGGCCTCTTAGCAGAACCCGACCAACGAAGGTTTCCCCCGGACAAGAGGAACCAAAAGGCTTATTGCGTACACCACAACTCCAGAGGACATGCAACGGACGGATGTAAAGATCTACGAGAGCAGATGGAAGACCTAGCACGAAACGGATATCTGAACAAATACATTGACCACGAAGTTATGACGACCAGACAAAGAGCATGTGGCCGCCAAATCAACTGAGAAAAGGGCAGTTGTTTGTCCCCGAAACATGAATAAAAACTTTCTCTTTTCAAAAAGATTCTCGTCCACTTTCGTAAAACATAAATAGAAAGACTTACTCAAAAAACCGGGGACAAATTTAGCGCCTAATACAAAAAGAAACGACCAAAGCACTAAAACTTGATCGGCTCGGGGCTGGACTTTGTTCCGCCGAGGCCATTCAGTTATTCGGCTCGGGGTCGGGTACATCCCACCGAGTCAGCAATTCGGACTCTGGGGACGTAACATTCCCCCAGGTCCAGGTGCCTTCTTCAGCTCGGGGTCGGGTTACGTCCCACCGAGTCAGCCCTTCGGACTGGGGACGTAACATTCCCCCAGGTCCAAGTGCCTTCTTCAGCTCGGGGTCGGGTACATCCCACCGAGTCAGCACTTCGGACTGGGGACGTAACATTCCCCCAGGTCCAAGTGCCTTCTTCAGCTCGGGGTCGGGTACATCCCACCGAGTCAGCTCTTCGGACCGGGGACGTAACATTCCCCCAGGTCCAGATGCCTTCTTCAGCTCGGGGTCGGGTACAACCCACCGAGTCAGCACTTCGGACTGGGGACGTAACATTCCCCCAGGTCCAAGTGCCTTCTTCAGCTCGGGGTCGGGTACATCCCACCGAGTCAGCTCTTCGGACCGGGGACGTAACATTCCCCCAGGTCCAGGTGCCTTCTTCAGCTCGGGGTCGGGTACATCCCACCGAGTCAGCTCTTCGGACCGGGGACGTAACATTCCCCCAGGTCCAGGTGCCTTCTTCAGCTCGGGGTCGGGTTACGTCCCACCGGGTCATGCTCATCGGAGTGGGGACAGGACATTCCCCCAGGACCAAATATCTCTTTAGCTCGGGGTCCTCAGGGACATACTCGATGCATAGGATCCGTGGGAAGCATAGCACGGGGAGAGATGATACCCCTGTGGCGATTGCTTGCTCCAGTGTTACCGAACATAAGGAGGAATATGCCCTTAATGTATCGAGCACTCTTTGATCCTCATTTACCCGATGTAATGGATCTGTGGGAAAGCATAGCACGGGGAGTGACAAGGCCCCCGTGACGATTGCTAGCTCCAGTGATACCGGACCTAAGGAGGGATATGCCCTTAGCACCCCGGACACTCTTTGATCCATTCATCACTTGGATCCGTGAGAGGCACAGCACGGGGATGCGTTGAGCCCTTGTAGCGTGTGCCTACTCCAGCGTGGTAAGGAGGAGCCCTCACGAAACACACAGGCTCCCCAGTGGACCGACGTGTAGAGGATGTGCCCTTACCAATCAAACGCTCTTTTTGATCCAAATCTTGGTTCGCCGGGACACTGAATTGAAAGATTCAGAATTGTGTTTTGGAGGCCTCGGGCAGGACGCTGTTGTGAGGCATCTGTGCTGTTGTTTACATTTGTAAAAATGTTTTCTTTTGGGACAAGTGCCGAGTCACCCCCACCTTTTTGGTCTTATTTTTCAAAATTTTTGATTTTGTTTTTCGCTGGTCTGGCAAGGGGACGCCCGTGCCAGATTCGGTAGGGCTTCACAAGGTTGATTCAATTCCCTTCTGAGCAAGTCCCAAAGATTACCTGGCACAGGGCTGGATTCGTTCCGCCGATGCCACTTGTTTATTCAGCTCGGGGCTGGATTCGTTCCGCCGATGCCACTTGTTTAGTCAGCTCGGGGCTGGATTCATTCCGCCGAGGCCACTTGTTTATTCCGCTCGGGGCTGGATTCGTTCCGCCGATGCCACTTGTTTATTCAGCTCGGGGCTGGATTCGTTCCGCCGATGCCACTTGTTTAGTCCTCGGGGCTGGATTCATTCCGCCGAGGCCACTTGTTTATTCCGCTCGGGGCTGGATTCGTTCCGCGATGCCACTGTTTATTCAGCTCGGGGCTGGATTCATTCCGCCGAGGCCACTTGTTTATTCCGCTCGGGGCTGGATTCGTTCCGCCGATGCCACTTGTTAATTCAGCTCGGGGCTGGATTCGTTCCGCCGATGCACTTGTTTAGTCAGCTCGGGGCTGGATTCATTCAGCCGAGGCCACTTGTTTATTCCGCTCGGGGCTGGATTCGTTCCGCCGGTGCCACTTGTTTATTCAGCTCGGGGCTGGATTCGTTCCGCCAAGGTCACTTGGTTTCTCTCAGCTCGGGGTCGGGTTACGTCCCACCGAGTCCGTCCTTTTGGTCTGGGGACGTAATATTCCCCCGGGCCAAGCATTATCTCAGCTCGGGGTCGGGTCGTGTCCCACCGAGTCCGCCCTTTTGGTCTGGGGACGTAATATTCCCCCAGGGCCAAGTGTTCATCTCAGCTCGGGGTCGGGTCGTGTCCCACCGAGTCCGTCCTTTTGGCCTGGGGACGTGACATCCCCCCAGGGCCAGGTGTTCTTCTCAGCTCGGGGTCGGGTCATGTCCCACCGAGTCCGTCCTTTTGGTCTGGGGACGTAACATTCCCCCAGGGCCAAGTCTTCATCTCAGCTCGGGGTCGGGTCGTGTCCCACCGAGTCCGTCCTTTTGGCCTGGGGACGTAACATTCCCCCAGGGCCAAGTGTTCATCTCTGCTCGGGGTCGGGTTACGTCCCACCGAGTCCGTCCTTTTGGTCTGGGGACGTAATATTCCCCCAGGGCCAAGCGTTCATCTCAGCTCGGGGTCGGGTCGTGTCCCACCGAGTCCGTCCTTTTGGTCTGGGGACGTAACATTTCCCCCGGAGCCAAGTGTTCATATCAGCTCGGGGTCGGGTTACGTCCCACCGAGTCGACCGTCGTCAGCATAAGGGCAAAGCATTGTCTCCACGGGTAGATATCGGGATCCTCGTTGACTGAGCACATGAGGGTGGCAGGAAGGACCAGATTTGCAGCCAAGACATTTTTCTTTGCGATTCCTGGAGTGACCACCGACGGATTCATCGGCACACCATCTTTTTTATAGTTCCCGGCATCAACTCGCAAACTCGTTGTTACCGAGAACTAGGGGACAGATGTTGATGGTGTTTTTAGGCACTATGGTATTTAAGACAGCACGACAAGGGCAAAATGGTAATTTTCTCCTTGGTCAAAGATCATTAATACCGACCCGACCACATGAGTGAGTGGCCGAGAACTTTATGATCCGATAATCGACCACTTTGGTTCGGATGACCGAGCACTATCAGATCGGTAGCAGCATTCTCAGCACAAGTGACCATCATAACCGACCACATGAAGACCGAGCATAGGGCAAGACATGATCGGGAAAATAAGGCACTCTATCCATATGAGATAAGATAATAAGTTATCCTACTTTCATGGGGTAAACTAGTAAGTCAATGTCCTAGTATGATAAAGGAAGTAAATGTAGTTTTGATTAGGAATCCTCATGGGAAGAAGGAATAGTTTCAACTAGGAAACTCTTGTACAAATAGGAATATGATTTCTTCACCATTATAAATAGGAGGGTAGAGTGAAGAGAAAAAGGACAACAACAAGAGAGAATAAGAGGGACAAGTTGAGAGCAAGGTAGAATTGAGATCAGAATCACCAAGCTCTGACTTGTAAAACACAAAGAACGGTCTGAGAAGCGCATTTTGAATAATAAAAGTACCATCTTGTTTGTGCCCGTGGACGTAGGTCGGATCCAAATCCACCGAACCACGTTAAATCTCCTTGTTGATTGGTGTGTTTTATCTGTTTTTTGCTAAGTTTGCCTTTGGTCCCCCATAACCAAACAAATTCACTATTGAGGGAGGATTTCTTCGGGAGTGATATTCCAATATTACCCTGAGACCAAAATCCGCCGTCAACAAAATTAATTATGAAAATTATCGTTCTAAGGGATAAACTTATTATCTCTATTGGTGATTATCCCATATCATTTGTGCTACACCATTGATATTTTTTAAAATTAAGTGAAACCATTCTTATATTCTGAAATTAAGTAAAACCCTTATCATTTTTAAAAATATCAAATTTTGACTTAAAATCTGGAATCTCGATCGGAATTCGAGATCCCTAATTATTTGGGATGATTTAGCATCCCGATTCAAAAAAATAATATAGTTTGAGACAAAAAATCATCTCGAATCACAATCAAATGAAATGGTATGAGACTTGTTCGAGACAAGATATCTCGATTGTCATCTCTATTTCATGTTTTACATTAAAAACCAAAATACATATAATAAAATAGATTCTTTTTTTTTTTTTAGATTTTTCTTTTAATTCCGAAACAAAAATAAAATAAAAATTGAAAATGGCGTCGTTTTGGCAGCAGTAACGACAACAGTAACGAATTTTTAACGGAGTCTTGAATTGACAAAAATTGAAAGTTAGAGGACTGAATTGACAAAACTGAAAATTAGAGGACTGAAATGAAAAAACGTGAAAGTTAGAGGGCCAGTTTTGCATTTTTGCCAAAAAATATCATATTACAGGGTTTCGTTTGATTTTTAAAAACATTAGGAGTTTTCGCTTAATTTCACAAAAAAAAATTGCTAATTTTATGTTAACTATATAAATATAATGTGAGCATATTATTAGACAATCTAATTATATTAGGTCTGCTACAGTTAATCGAGTTAGCACGGGGACCAAATGGACCTACGGTTCCGAGCTCCAATAATTCCAAAATATTAATTAAACTCTTTAATCAAATATTAAGAATTATTAACTCCGCATTATTCCACTAAAAACTTGAAATTGAACTCTCGTTACCGTAGATGGATAAAATAAACCGAACAACTTCGGTGTCCATTGATATAGTCATTACATATGGATATAGCCATTCACGAATATCTCATAAATAGAGCCGAGTCAAAAGTCCGTTAAACCCCTCTAAATATTTTGCCTCTTAAGCATTATTGATTCTATAATGAACAATTAATTTATAACAATTATGAATATAAAACTTTCTATTCGTAATAGAAAAGTTTAGCGCTCAAATTGTTCAAGTCTCGAATCAACTCTTAAAAAAGATATTATCTACTTCTCATAAGAAGAAGTGAATTTCATATCTATGTAAAACGTTCTCAGCTACACACCAAACCATATCCCCAAAATATGTAGTTATTGGCCGGGAATGCAACACCAACCTCACCATAGTAAATCAAATGACATAGCCTATCATGCAGGAGTTCGTAGTACACTCAGGATTAAGATCGAATCCATATATGACCATCTATTAGATAAAATAAATTTCTTCGGTTAACTGATATTAAAAGAAATTTGTATTTATCTGAGTCCAGTCCTATATGATCTCATCATACAAGGTGCCTCCATTCCTATGTCACTACATGAACGATCCCGGATCAAGGTCTTCATACAAGTATAGAATGTACCGCAGCTATAGATAAACCACAAACAAAGTACCCTTTTTGTTTGCTCTTTACGGTCTATTCAGACATAAACCCTCTTGTGCATCAAACATACACTAAGTCTGAAAGTACAATAATAATCAAGGTAAACAAGACAATTGGACAATATGCGATATAAATCAAACAACTTTGATAAAATGAATAATGCATTTATTATTATTACAATAATCAATTTCGTTTTACAATACATGAAGTTTTAGGACATAAATCCCAACAATTAATACTGTTGACGGCGGATTTTGGTTTCAGGGTAATATGGGAATATCACTCCCGAGGTAATCCTCCTTCAATAGTGAATTTGTTTGGTTATGGGGGAAACCAAAGGCAAACTTAGCAGAATGTAGATAATGTGCCAATCAAACAAGGAGTTTTAACGTGGTTCGGTGGATTTTTATCCGACCTACGTCCACGGACACAAACAGGACTATTCTTTTATTGCTGAAACTTGTATCTCTTGTGCTTTACAAGTTTTAGCACAATGAGATTGATCTTGATTCTCCTGCGTTTACACATGCTCTACCTTTCTATTTATAATAGTGACGAAATCAGATTCCTTCTAGTATGAGGATTCTTAGTTGAAAACATTCTCCTGTTCCCACAAGGATTCCTTAATCAAATCTACATTTCCCTTTATCCTTCTAGGACACTGTCTTCATCAGTATCTCTTATGAAGGTGAGATTGTCTTCTTATCCGTAAGGATAGGGTGCCATTTTCCGGGACATCTTGCTGTATGTGGTCGGTCTTCAGGTCGGTCGGTCATGATGGTCCTTTGAACTGAGAATGCTGCCGCCGATCTGATAATCTCTGTTATTTACACCAAATGCTCGGCTACTGATCATAAAGAGATCGGTCTGTAACCATAATGTGCTCGGCCTCTTATTGCGAAGTGCTTGGGCCCTTGCTGCTGGCTTTTCATGGGTCGGGTCGGTATTAATGATCTCGCCCAAGAAGAGAATTACCCTTTTCCCTTGTCGTGCTGTTTTAAATACCATGTGCCTGAAAACACCATCAACATCTGTCCCCTAGTTCTCGGTTCCAACGAGTATGCAAGTTGGTGCCGGGAACTATATAAAGATGATGTGTTTGATTATTCTATTTGGTGGTCGATCCGGAGTCGAACCAAAATTCTCCGTTGCCTCTTTTCAAGCATCTTTTCTTGAGACGCGCAACTGTCATGTTGTTTAAATGCCCATCAAATCACCTTTAGGGTTTTTTCTGAGCCTGACACTTGTCAAACATCCGTCGGGTTCCCGCCAAAAGTAGGAGGAAATCGACCGTGCAGAGGCGTCTTTAACGGTGTGCTGATCTCAACCGTTTATTTGATTTTGGCAGACCTATTTTTCATTTGACACTTGGCGTCCATCCGGGACTCTATTACGATCCGACGGTTGGAATTATTTTGACGTTGTAATGAGAAGGTGAACCGATATCCTTGCAAAAAATCCTATCAATTTCCAAAAAACTCTTCTTCCCTTCGGCTACGAAGCATCCGATTTAGTTTCACTCAAAGTTCTTCATCGTTTTCGCTGCTTTTCCGAGCATAGATCAAGTAAGTTTCCCGAACGACCTTCTTCTCTTCCCTTTTTCTTGCTTATCGTGCTTTGCTGTTTCTTCTTTTCATTTGTTTTGATACTTGCTAGGGAGAGATTTTATTGAGTACTTTGCTTAGGGCATTTAGAACTTTCATAGATTTAATTTTTTCTGGAAACTTAGGATAGCTTGTGAATCCCTTGGTCGTTTTTCAAGAATATGGTTGTAGACTGACCTTGCCCTTTTATTTTTCGGACGTCTAGGATGTCTGATGGCAGTTCTTCCCCTAAAACCTCTGCTAAACCCTTGGCCCCCATTGCTGAAGAGCTTTCTTCTGGCTCGGGAGCACCCAGCGTGGAAGACCTTGATACTACCCCCACCCCACCCCTTCCGAAATCGAACAAGATACTTACCACCAGAGGGTTCCTCGGAAGGATCCGGAGCCCAGTGATTTTGACAGCTCGGCTCTGGATATGGCTCGGCCCTCTAAGATAACCGAGGATGATCTAGCACTGCTTCGGCAACGATATGACATCTCCTATAGATATTGCTCTTGAGGTCCCTCTTCCATGTGATCGTGCCAGTCAGCCCGACGATGGTTCCGTGGCCCTTCTTCCAGTTTTCTTTGAGTGCGGGCTCCGGTTACCAATTCAACCCTACTTTGCCTGGATGCTGGCCGAGATGGAGATCGCCCCTGTCAACTAAGTCTAAACAGTTGGTGGATTTTGGCCGGGCTGTATGTAGCTTGGCATCGGGCGGGGTGTGGCGAACCTTCTTTTGAAGAAGTGAAGAGGTTATATCGGTTGAAGGCCAACCCAAAGACTCACCACGGTTGGTACTACCTTTCTGCTTATGATAGTTCGTCAAACGTCGTCCAAAAACTCCTTGACTCCAATAAGAATTTCAAAGATCTTTGGTTCTGGGCCACTGGTAATTGGGGACGGACCCTGAGATCGGATGGAGAGGAGATCTTGGTTCCAGACATCTTTAGAGCGGGAGGTTAGGAGGTTAACCTTTAGCTTTTTCTGCCATTAGTTTTTTTTTTATGTTTGGATTTTTACCCCTTTTTTTCTATTCCTCCTAGCTTGTTGGAGGGATGCTCCCAAGGTCTCCCACCAGGTCCGGAACAGGGTATTCTAGGCTCGGCGATATGCCGCCCATTGGAGGGAGTTGGTAAACGATGCGACATTCTTTGAATCAGGACTTATACGGGCCGCTTCTCCCAAGGTCTCGGGTCGGATAGGTAGATGTCTGTTGATCTTCTTAGCCAGTTCCCTCGTTTATTTATCATGTTTGATGTTTTTTTTTTCCTTTCGTATGCTCAGGTCCTGAACCTTTCTTTTGCTTTTGTTTTTTGCAGGTATGTCGAAGAGACCAAAGTACCTTGATCGGTTGACCGGTGTTTCGAAGAAAACTAGCCCTGGCGGAGCTGGTACTTCTCGGAAACGGCCTGAAACTTCTAAGGCCGGGAAGGTGGTTGAAGAGATGGGGCGTCCGGGCTCTCAAGGTCGGTCTTCGCCTTCCGGGGTGCTTCCATTGGGTGTTACCTGTCCTCATAGCCCTGCGAGATCTTCCAGGAGAAGGAAGCGTAGGTTTGGAGCTGTGGATCCTCAATTAAGGCGGGAATTGGAGGAGGAGGAGGCTCCGGGCAGAGAAGCTCCAGTTCGGCAGGAGGGTCCTTCTAAGAAACTGAAGGGTGCTGTGGTTCTTGGAATTGATGATATTGGGAAGAATATTATGGAGGCTACTTCCCATTTGGTACCGGCTTTCAATGAGCTAGCCGGGGCCGTACCTCCTGAGAAGATTTCGAGATTTGAGGACCTTTCACCCGAGGAGGTAGTTGCGAAGTTGTGCTCCCAGCTAGCCCAGGTCACTTTTTTTTCTTCTCTTCTAAATCCGTGGTGTCTTTTAGACTTTTTTTTTTCTAACTTTTTTTTTCTTCTCGGCAGGCAAATTATTTAGCTGCCAAGAATAAGGACCTATTTATAAGCCTTTTGTCCGAAGGCGGCCAAGCCCAGAGGCTTCAGAATCGTCTTTTTGAGGTATAGGCCAAGTTGGCTAGTGCCGAAGAGAGGATATGGGATCATGAGCTGGCTGCGGTTGAGGCTGTTAAAACAAATAAAGCTCTTAGGGCTGCTGCCACTTTAGAGCGTAAGAACACCGAAGAAGCTAGAGCAAGCTTGGTGGACGCCCGGACTGAGATTGGGGTCCTCAAGGTGGAAATAGGCAGCGTGGAGTATAAGCTGCGGGCCAAGGAGGAGGAACTGGGACGGGCCCGTGCCGAGCTCAGGGATAGGGAACTTGAGTGGGAGGCCGAGAGGGACTCCATTCGTCTTGAAGGGGTCGGTGATTGTGCTGAAATTATACCAATGGTGCTGCCTGACCTGGATATGGGGCCGATCCATGCAGCCATCCGTTTCTGTAAAAGGGAAATATCTGAGGAGGAGTTTCAGAAGTGGCTCCCCCTTCTTCCGAGGAAGCGATGGATCCCGACCCGATTTCTGTTGCTCCGGTCCCGCAGGTTTCCCAAGAAGACCGACCTGATGTTCATGCTCCTGGTGAGGACTATCCTGAGATTCCACCTCCTATCCTTGAAGTAGGGGTCTCCCATGTCGCCGAGGCTGAAGCTGTTGTTCCTCCTCTTGAGACCGAACCGATCCGTCTGTCGTCTGAGCCAGCCGAGGAAGAACTCCATGCCCCTGTGCGGGCCGATTAAAAAAGGGGTAACCCGGACGGGGCCCTATGTACACTTGTCTTTTTTTTTTTGTAATAACTCTTCATATATAATATATATATATATATTGAATATATATATGTGTGTGTTTTCTCTCTGTTTTTTTTTTTCTTTCTGTTCCTTGTTCTGGGTGTTTTTCTCCAAATGATTATTTAAGGCTCGTTCGTGCGTGGATGAAACGAGACCTGATTTATTCAGTGGTCGAGGATTGACTCTGATTGTGAAGTCGTGGTGAGCATCGGTGGTGAGATGCAATGGGACGGACCATGGGCGCCACACCGACCCCGAATGAAGAGATGCACTTGGACTGGGGGAATGTTATGTCCCCAGTCCGAAGGGCTGACTCGGTGGACGTACCCCGACCCCGAGCTGAGAAAGGCACTTGGACCTGGGGGAATGTTACGTCCCCAGTCCGAAGGGCTAACTCGGTGGGACGTACCCCGACCCCGAGCTGAGAAAGGCATTTGGTGTAGGGGTTTTTAGGGGTGAATCCGGTAACGCAGCGGAAGCGGTGAAAATTCGATTTTCACATTTCAAAACTTTTTCTCGGATTAATTAAATAAACATATTTATTTAAAATTCCAATAATCAAATTATGAAAATAAAATTCAAATGAATCATATTCAAGTGAATTTACTAAATTACCCTTATATGGTATTTTGTCCATTTTAGTCCGAAATTGATCTAATCAATTTTGAATGATTCTAAATCATTTCTAAGATGAACTTATGATGCTCAAAACATCAAAACACCAAAACAACCAAAATCCCCAAATTCCTTATCCAAAGCCGAGAGCACCATTTGGGCTCCAATTTGTGCATTTTGCACTTTCATGCTTCAAGACACATCCAAATGATATCCAATGAACATGAAATTTATATGCATCATATACACACACAAATTTACAACATATATGAAAAACCCCAAATTTGGAATTAGTTAAGAACCCTAATTTTTCAATTTCCACAAATTGGACAAATTAGACCAAATACATTAAATCAATTACTTCAATCATCATTCTTCCATCCAATCCAAGTCTCAACACAATGAAACAACTCAAGATCAAATCTAGGTCATTTAAGAGTGGGTCAATAACTCTATATTAGCAACATGGTTTCAAAAAACCTTAAAAGAAAGTTTACAACTACAATAGTCACAACCTTCCTTCACCATACATGCTCAACACTTCTATCAAACTTCCATCAACAAAAACACAAAGAAATAAAGAAAGAAATAATCTAAGAACATCACATGTTGAAGCCTAGAACCTAAGGAACAATTTCCTCTCTAATAGCAAGTTTGAAAAACTTACTAAATTCCAAGCTATCTTTAATCTTTCTTTCTCAAGCTTTCTTTAAGTTTCTTCAATGAGTTTCTTTTAGTAAAGTGTATTAGGTAAGTGTAAAGTGAAATGAAAATCAATATATACATGTAACAATAAGGCCTTGGCCGAATTTCACATATACAAAATATAAGACATGTAATTTCATTTTCATTTCAAGCTAATTTGGTCAACTTGCATAAATATCTTAATAACAACTTTATTAGATATTTATTTAAGTCAACAAAAGCAACTAACATCATTTACTTTAAATATCCTAATGTAAGATATTTATATTTTAATTAATTTAATCATTTAACAATTAAATAATCAATTAATTAATCAAATACAAATATATTAAATATATGTATAATATTTACATTAAATATTAAAAACATATATTCATTTAGGATATAAGTCAAAAAACTCATTTTGACTATTAATTAATGTGTATTTAAATTAATCAAGTATTAAATGTAAATACACAATAATTAGGCAAATGACTATCTAGTCCTTTTAGCACGTATCTTGCGTTTAACCTTTAAACGACTTTATAAATAATCAATATTATTTATTAATGTTGCTCTAGTGCTCTACGAGTATGTTTCATTATTGAGACTCTCTAGATTCAGGTATATCCGTCACGAAATCTAATTTCGTGTCCATAATCTATCCACCCGTAGATTATGACGATCACGGATAATCTCGCTGAACCATACAGGTCGAGGTCATGGCAAATGTATAATTCCTCCGTCACAGGTATCCGGATAAATCCCAGAGATATAAATGCAAACGTCAAATCTCTATCGAGATTATCCAGTCGACTATTCTATTAGAAATCTCTAAAAGAATGTTTAGAACTAGCTTCTAAACTTTACCACGGGCCCATGGTTTTATCTGATTGCTAATCATATGGACTACCTATGCTCTGATACACAGAACTGACGGATCCTATCTTGATACACATAGGACACCCTGAGGATCTGTCTACACCCAACGAACAGGCGGAGGTCTTATCTAAATAGATCGGTGACGTGACTGCCGTCTAAGTGTAGAAGATGTCTCATGTGCCCACAATGGCATCTCAAGTTTAAGAATCACAAGTGCTACTCAACCCAAGAAGATTCTTATTGACGCTGGTGTACCATCCATTAAGAATCTTCGGTGAGTCGTTCAGTGTTTATCCGCTATAAACACCTACACGTCTATACTAGTCCCCAAGACTAATGGTTCATTGAGAAACCATTGGAATCATATATTCCAGTATACGACACGTACCGGTCTCAACGGGTTTACTATACTGACCAAGTAGTGTAAACCTTGACCAAGAACTGTCTGAGAATGACAACGTCATGATACTACTCAATGTCCGTTGCGACGCTTTTACAACTGTATCATGACTAATCATTCTAGGGTCATTACGTCTTTACCATTTAATAAGATAGATTATATTATAGAAACTGCATATATTATTCATAATAATAATGTTTTACAGAAGTATTTAATAGAAATACAACCGGGAATTGGCGCTCTGAGCACCAACCCCAACATTTGGACCTGGGGGAATGTTACGTCCCCAGTCCGAAGGGCTGACTCGGTGGGACGTACCCCGACCCCGAGCTGAGAAAGGCACTTGGACCTGGGGGAATGTTACGTCCCCAGTCCAAAGAGGTAGACTCGGTGGGATGTGGCCCGACCCCGAGTTATATAACCAAGTGGTCTCGGCGGAACGAAATCCAGCCTCAAGCCGAATAACTGAATGGCCTCGGCGGAACGTAATCCAGCCCCGAGCCTGATAACTAAACGTCTTCGGCGGAACGAAATCCAGTCCCGAGCCAAATATCCAAGCGGTCTCGGCGGAACGAATCCAGTCCCGAGCTGAAGAAAAGTGGCCTCGGCGGAACGAGTCCAGCCCCGAGCCGAATAACTGAATGGCCTCGGCGGAACGTAATCCAGCCCCGAGCTGATAACTAAATGGCTTCGGCGGAACGAAATCCAGTCCCGAGCCAAATATCCAGACGGTCTCGGCGGAACAAATCCAGCCCCGAACTGATAAGAAAAGTGGCCTCGGCGGAACGAGTCCAGTCCCGAGCCGAACAATCAACCTTTGATGCCCTATCGAATCTGTCTTGGGCGTCCCCTTTTCAGATCGATGAAAAACAAAAAAACAAAATTTTGAAAAAATAAAAACCAAAAGAGTGTAAATAATAGCATGGATACCTCAGAACAGCGTCCCGTCCGAGGCCTCCAAAACATAATTCTGAATATTTTAATTCAGTGTCCCGGCGAACCAGGATTTGGATCAGGAGAGCGCTTAAATGGTAAGGGCACATCCTTTATACGTCGGGTCACTGTGGAGCCTGTGTATTGTACGAGGGCTCCTCCTTACCACGCTGGAGCAGGCACACGCTACAGGGGCACAACGCATCCCCGTGCTGTGCCTCTCTTGGATCCAAATGATGAATGGATCAAAGAGTGTCCGGGATACTAAGGGCACATTCCTCCTTAGGTCCGGCATCACTGGAGCTAGCAATCGTCACGGGGGCATCGTCATCCCCCGTGCTATGCTTTCCCACAGATCCATTACATCGGGTAAGTGAGGATCAAAGAGTGCTCGATACATTAAGGGCATATTCCTCCTTATGTTTGGTAACACTGGAGTAAGCAATCGCCACGGGGGTATCATCCATCCTCGTGCTATGCTTCTCGCAGATCCTATGCATCGAGTATGTCCCTGAATATTCCGAGGACCTCGAGCTAAGAGAGACACTTGGTTCTGGGGGAATGTCCCGTCCCCAGACCAATGAGCATGACTCGGTGGGACGTAACCCGACCCCGAGCCGAATAGTCAAGGGACCTCGGCGGAACAAGATCCAGCCCCGAGGTGTTTCGAAACATTAATGGCATATTCCTCCTTATGTTCGGTAACACTGGAGTAAGCAATCGCCACGGGGGTATCATCATCCCTGTAGATAATGTTCTTCTTTTTCAAACTCTGTGGCCTTATTTTCTGTGATGGTGGATAGCGGCTCGACTTCTGCCCATTTTGTGAAATAGTCTATGGCCACGATTGCATACTTCGCCTGCCCTCGCCCTTTTGGCATTGGCCCTATGATATCTAGCCCCCACTGCGCGAATGGCCAGGGGCTGGACAGGGTGGTTAATTGTTCTGCCGGTTGGTGGTGGATGTTGGCATTTTTCTGACAACCTTCGCATTTCTGGGCTATCCTCACACCGTCCTGATGCATGGTCGGCCAGTAAAATCCTTGTCTTAAGGCTTTAAAGGCGATTGATCTTCCTCCGACGTGACTTCCACAGATGCCCGTGTGAATTTACCTGAGCACATAATCTGCTTTCTCCTCTGTTAAACATCTCAGGAAGGGTACGGTATAGCCTCTCCGATAGAGCACCCCTTCGATCAGGGAGAACTTGGTGCTTTTGAATTTTAGTTTCTTGGCCTTCTTTTTGTTTTTAGGGTTTCCCCTGTCTCCAGGTATCTCCTAATCGGTTGCATCCATGTGTTTTTGCCTCCCTCTTCTACTATATCTATCTTCAGCTCCCCTATGCTTCTTTCTCGGAGGCATATGAGAGGGATTATTCTGGGGTCCTCGGTCTTCATTGAGGATGCGAGCCGGGCCAGGGAGTCTGCTTCACAGTTGTCTTCTCGTCCGATTTGTTCGAAGCGTACGTCCCCCACTTTCTCCATCAACCTTTTTACTTCGGCTAAGTAAGCTATCATAGTCGGCTCCCTGGCCTGAAATTCTCCTTTTAGTTGTTGAATGGCTAGCTGAGAGCCACTCCTTACTACCACGTTGTGGCTTTGAAAGCAAATTTTAAGGCAAGCAATACTTCTTCTCCTTCACTGTTTTTCAGTGCGATTCCCGCCCCATTGCCCTGTGAGCTAGCAGACCCATCCACTGACATTTCCCATTTGCTTTCCTCCGTGGTCAATATTTGGGGTTCCGCGAGTTCCGTAACAAAATCTGCCAATGCCTGCCCTTTTATTGCTATCCTTGGGAGGTAGGAAATGTCGTGCTCGCTTAGTTCCACCGACCATTTCATTAACCTTCCCGAGGTTTCTTGTTTTTGTAAGATCTTCCGCATGAGGTAATTGGTGTAAACTCCGATAGGGTGGGCCTGGAAGTAGGGTCGTAATTTCCGTGCTGCAGTGATCAAGGATAGAGCGACTAGTTCATGCACGGGATATCGGGTCTCTGCATCCAATAGAGCTTTGCTGACATAGTATACCGGTCTCTGGATTTGGTCGGCCTCTTGCACCAATACCGAACTCACTGCGTGTTTTGAAACAGCCAAGTACAAGTATAATGTTTCTCTTAGGAGAGGTTTTAGCCAGGAGTGGGGGCTGTACTAGATATTGTTTTAGCTGCTGAAAGGCCTCCTCACATTCAGTTGTCCAGTTGATCCCCTTTTGGGCCTTCTTGATGACTTTGAAGAAGGGGTGACATTTGTCGGTCGCCCGAGAGATGAATCGGTTGAGCGCGGCGACCCTGCCTGTTTAGACCTTGCACCTCTTTAATTGTTCTGGGGGATGTTAAATCTAGCACGGCTTGTATCTTCTGGGGGTTGGCTTCTATGCCTCGGGAGCTCACCATGTAATCTAGAAATTTTCCTGAGGCCACTCCGAATGCACACTTCTCTGGATTAAGTCTTAAATTGTGTTTTCTCAGCAACTCGAAGGTTTTCTTTAGGTCAGTTACGTGATCTCTTGGTTCTCTGGACATTGTTATCATGTCGTCCACATATACCAACATTGAAATGCCGATTAGTGGTTTGAAGATTTTGTTTACTAACCTTTGAAAAGTTGCCCCTGCGTTCTTCAGTCCGAAAGGCATTACTTTGTAGCAGTACAGTCCTTGATTGGTGATAAAAGTGGTTTTCTCCTCGTCTGCAGGATGCATCCTGACCTGATTGTATCCTGAGAAAGCATCCATGAAGCTTAGTAGTCCTTGGCAGGCAGTTGCGTCTACCAGTTGATCTATATTTGGCAGAGGAAAGCTATCTTTTGGACACGCCTTATTGAGGTCGGTGAAATCTACACACATCCTTCATTTCCCATTGGACTTCTTTACCAATACTACGTTTGACACCCACTCGGGGTATTTTACTTCTCTGATGAAGCCGGCTTTTAACAGTTTTTCCACCTCGGATGCCACCGCTCTGCATCGTTCTTGATTGAAGATCTTTCTCTTCTGTTTGACCAGTTTTAGTGACGGGTTTGCTGCTAAGCGGTGACTGATGAATTTTGGGTCAATCCCGGGCATGTCATTGTGTCCCCACGCGAAGATGTCGGGGTATTCCCGTAGACATTCCAGCAGGCCCTTTTTTAGGGTTTCGTCCAAGTTTCCCCTATCTTTATGCCTTTTTTCGGTCCGAACAGTTTTATTTCTTCTAACTCCTCAGCTGTTCCTAGCCGGGCAATTTTATCCGGGCGGGGACCTGGTTCCTTCCTCCCGTTCTCACCCCTCTGCCTCTTCTTGGTGCCTTCTTCAATGCAGAGGGTCTCTCGTGAGAGAGTGGCAAAGCAGCTACGAGCTATCTTCTGACTCCCGCACACGATTCCAATCCCTTCCCGGGTGGGGAACTTTAGTTTTAAGTGATAACAGGACATCGCAGCCTTTGTTTTCATCATAAAAGGTCGGCCGATAATGACTTGGTAACTGCTCAGGCAGTCCACCACAGTGAAGTTTACCATAACTGTCCGGGTCCTGGGGTGAGTTCCGATGGTTGTTGCCAATTATATTCTCCCCAGCGGGATGACCGTCGAGCCTCCAAAACCGTACAGGGGGTGCCGTCATTAGTTAGGGTTACGTACTCCACTCCCAGGGTTTCTAAAGCTTCTTTGGAGATTATGTCTACCGCGCTTCCGGGATCTACCAGGATTCTATCTACCTCTGTGCCGCTGATTGTAGCTTTGATTATTAGCGCATCGTCATGGGGGAAACTCACCCCTCGAGCGTCCTCGTCGGTGAACATTATGGGTACCGACCGACTTCCTCGTGGTACTGGGGATTTTTCTGTTTCCAGCACTTCCGTCCCCTGTATTCGGCTATAGCTTTTTCTTGACCGGTTAGAGTCTCCGGCCAGTGTTTTCCCTCCTGCGATGATGTTCATCTGCCGGCCTCGTGCCCTTTGTCTGGCAGCCATGGCCTCATGGTTGATATATATTTATTTAGATACCCATTTCGGGCTAGGTCCTCCATCTGTTCCCGCAGATCCTTGCATTCATCCGTTGTGTGCCCCCTCAGATTATGATGTATGCAGTAAGATTTATGGTTTCTTTTATCCGGGGGGAATCTCTTGAGGTCGGGTTCTATCAAGAGGCCTTTTTCCTGTATCTCCATGATGATTTGCCCTGGTGGCTTGCTCAGGGGAATGTACGCTTCTTCTCGGACTACATGATTTACTTGGGTCACGACCCCTCTTTCCTGGTCTCTTCGAGGTATCGGTTTGAATTCTTTGGGTTTCGGATTGAATTTTTTGAATTCCCTGTCCGGTCGTCGGGGGGCCTCTGTTCTTGTTGTTCTTTCTCGAATGGCTGTCCCCATTCGGGAGATCTTTTCTTCGCTTTCTAACAAGACAAATTTCCGGGCTACCTCTAGAGCGGTGGCATAATCTGGTGTGTCTTGGATTCTTAGGTGAGTCCATAGTCTTCCGACCCTTAGGGCTCCCTTTAAACTTTCCAGTGCCTCTTTGGACTCGTACCCTCCGACCTCGAGTACCATATTGTGATACCTTTTGATGAAAATTTTTAGGGGCTCGTCGTCTCCTTGTTTCATAAGCCTTAATTCTCCAATCGTCTTCTTGGGGACGCAGGCCCCTTTGAAGTGTCGAACGAACGACTTTTTGAGCTGTGTGAAGCTTCTGATGCTCCCCGGGGCCAGACTTCTGTACCATAGGATGGCGGGTCCACCTAGAGTTAGGGGGAACACTTTGCAGATGGCATCTCCTACCACTCCCTGGACTTCCATCAACAGGACAAAGCTTTCGATGTGCGATTTCGGGTCAGAGTGGCCTTTGTAAGGTGCCATGGTCGGCATGTTGAATCGCTTTGGGAATTTTGCCGATTTTATTTCTTCCGTGAGGGGAGATTCCTCCTCACTGTCCGGGCATCACTTGCATCGGTCTTGAGGCCTACTCCCCACTTGGTCATCTCTTTTTTAAACCAAGACTTTATTTCACTGCTTGTGCCGCCATGTCGTATATGTGCCCCTCTGTGCGTCTATTGCCCCGGGTGCGGTGTTCCTCATGCCTTGGAATTTCCCGTACACTTTCGCTATGCTCCATGTCCTCTCTTCTGGAGTCGCGGAGACTGTCATAGGAGGGATCCGGTGATGGTCTTCCTTCTTCTTCTTCTTCCCACGTGTCCTCTGTTTGGGAATCTTTTTCTACAACTACGGATTTTATCCCATAGGGGCCCCTCCTCCTGGGTCTATCATCTTCACTTGTGTCTATCACCCTTTTCCCTTCTGCTCTTTCACTTCTTCTTCGACTGGTTCCGACGTCTGGTCTCTCGTTGTTCGTTCCATCCATTCTCTCCAGCCGATCCATCATGGATTTCATGCTTTCTTCCATCTTTTTCATCCAGTCTGTTGCTGGACTCCCCGGAGATTGGTGATTTTCGCCTTCTGCCATTGTCTTTCTACGCGAACTGCTTTTTGTTGAGGTTCCCCACAGACGGCGCCAACTGTTGACGGCAGATTTTGGTCTCAGGGTAATATGGGAATATCACTCCTGAGGTAATCCTCATTCAATAGTGAATTTTTTTGGTTATGGGGGAAACCAAAAGCAAACTTAGCAGAAGGTAGATAATGTGCCAATCAAACAAGGGGTTTTAACATGGTTCGGTGGATTTTTATCCGACCTACGTCCACGGACACAAACATGACTATTCTTTTATTGCTGAAACTTGTATCTCTTGTGCTTTACAAGTTTTAGCACAATGAGATTGATCTTGATTCTCATGTGTTTACACATGCTCTACTCTTCTATTTATAATAGTGAAGAAACCAGATTCCTTCTAGTATGAGGATTCTTAGTTGAAAACATTCTCCTGTTCCCACAAGGATTCCTTAATCAAATCTACCTTTTTCCTTTATCCTTCTAGGACACTGTCTTCATCAGTATCTCTTATGAAGGTGGGATTGTCTTCTTATCCGTAAGGATAGGGTGCCATTTTCCGGGACATGTCTTGCTGTATGGTCGGTCTTCATGAGGTCGGTCATGATTGTCCTTTGAACTGAGAATGCTGCCGCCGATCTGATAATGCTCGGTTATTTACACCAAAGTGCTCGACTACCGATCATAAAGAGATCGGTTTGTAACCATAATGTGCTCGGCCTCTTATTGCGAAGTGCTTGGGCCCTTGCTGCTGGCTTTTCATGGGTCGGGTCGGTATTAATGATCTCGCCCAAGAAGAGAATTACCCTTTTACCCTTGTCGTGCTGTTTTAAATACCATAGTGCCTGAAAACACCATCAACAAATACTATTGTTAATTTTTATGTGTGATAGTGTCATTAAAAAAAATACATATACTCCCTCAATAGTCCCTTTTATCTTTATCTTTCTCTCTCTTTTTTTTTGTCTAAAATAATTACTTCATTAAATTAAATGAATTAAGAGCATGCATAGTAATATCACAAGTCCCCAAAGAATGTGTCATGGTGATAAAACGCTTAAGATTTAATTAGTGTCCTGATTTCGAGCATAGATTGTATATTTATTATAAGAACATGGAACGATCGGAAATTTTACTTGCTCTATTTAAATCTGGATCAGGTGATTTGACGGCAGACAATGCTTTCAAAAAAGAAAAAGAAAGTAGTATCACAATTTCTGTTTAAACAGATTTTTTTTTAATTCACACTTCATATACGAGAAATATTTACATCGGAAAAGTAAGCAAAGTAAATGAAAACATAGCCATCGGCCCCTCTCGTTTTGAACGACCAGTAATCACGGGTGGCTACAAAGTAGGTGGCAGATGGAATTATTAATTAATATTTAATATTTTTTTCTGTTTGTGGCCCTGTAAAATTCGATGGCTAGAGAGTAGAGAACGTGGGACAAATGTAACCATCTTATAACAAACAAAACCAAAACCAAAACCAAAAAAAAAAAAAAAAAGACGCATTATAACCGTTTTCCAAAATTTCACTCTCGTTGATGCTACCAAACAAAAAAAAATTTCTGTCTTCGTTTACAACTAAAACATCATACTATAGGAACTACGAATTGATGCTGTTAAACGTATTTTTCCGTTTTATGCTACTAAACAAGTTGACAAGCAACAAATTAAATATGAAATTATTAGTTTTAATAGAAATTAAGATACCAATACTAAGAACGTGTGATCCAATGAGAAAAAGAGAATAAATAATGCTATCATGTTAAACGAGAAACGTGAAAACCTAAATTGACATAAACAGAAACTATAAAAATAAACTTAATTTCTATGAGCTTGATGAATCAATGATCTCATATAAAACACAATGACATCAAAAAATTCATATAACCTACCTCACATAATAAGAAAATCTTTATTTGATTTGGTTAGGTTAGCAGAAACTAAGATGCCACATACAGTTGGAGCATGTGCAGCCCATAGGCATCTTGGTATTGAACATGTGGGCAAATTTAGGAGTCTCGTGTAGAAATTTATCACCATCCAATAAAACCTGTGACAAGCATTTTGAAGTCTCACTCTCTAAATTACAACTCCAATTGGTCAATTTTAAAATGAATGTGTGTGTGTGTGTATACGCACAACAAAAAAAAACAGCTTGACCAGTACTGGACACATCGGACACCAAAACGGAGAGCCAAGAGAGAGAGAGACGGTAATAAATAGAATTGCAATATAGTGTCATAAGTTATAACATTTTACACATAACGAGACTCACCGAATGCATCTCAAAAAACATATGGTACACTAAAAATACAAAGGAAACCGGCCCCTATACCCAAGAATTACCTGCCACGTTTTGCTATGAATTCTTGCCACGTATAAACGGTTAAAGCCCGATTAACATCACCATCAAGCTTCATTTTCTTCTCTCATTTTTCCCTCTTACTGTGGACTGCATTCAACTGTTTCTCTAACTGCAAAAGGGAGGAGATGTTATTTGTGGAGTGGACACTATCCACTCTTGGCCATGGCCCTACTTAAGTGACTCATTTAAATACTACCCATGTTCGAATCATGCAAGCTAGGGAGTCTTCGAAAAAAAAAAAGATAATAGAAATCAAGAAAATAACAACTAAGTTTGCAAAGAATAAACAAATTCGACAATGCAAAAGGCAGTGACTTGACATTATTTAATTTCCACCTATCCATATTTAATACTTGATACTCTTGTTGAGACTTGTCAAGAGACCCGGAGGGTTATAAAAATGGGATTGTTAGAATTAACTGACAAGTTTCCAGTTCAACTATTTTCGCCGGGCAACAGTTTCAAACATGCCAAGAATTTATGACAGTTTGAAACCAACTCTTTTTCCCCCTATTTACCCAAAAGCTGAGCACTAATGTTTGTCAAACTTCAATATCTACCCCAATATATATGAATGGCTAGTGCCGCTAGTCATTGGCTTATATATCATTGGAGCATATCAACTTATTATGCAAAATGTTTCACAAAATTCTGATTATCATCATCAATTTGACGAAGTAAATCATATTAATTCGGCATATTTACACACTACTCAGTGCCATTCCCAAGGTCTCAAGTCTCAACATAAGAAATAAATAAAAAGCAGGGGCTCATCTATCAAAGGTGCATATGAATAGAAGCACAACCATTTAGAAGTGAACGACAGAAAAATTATATAACCAGTTATACCTGGGCATTTTTTATTTTCTGTCTCTGCAATTCCTCAATAAGGCTTCCAATTCTGCCATTATAATTGAATCTTAGTCGAAGGTGAATCCAGAAATTGAACTGTGCAACAATAATTTTTCTTTTCAGTTTTCATTTCATACCTCTGTTGCAAAAACACCATCTGAGACTGCAGCTCCTTCTCCTTTGTAGAAGCAGGAGTTATCTGCATATTATACAAAGTTAAGAACATTCAGTGAAAAGGCAAAAAAAAAAATTCTACAGAAAAACAATAAATTTTAAATAAATTTTCCTTAATAACAGATAATAATTCACAACACCACGATTTTCGGCATTGTTCAAAACTAACAGATCCAACCTAAAATCTATCATTACATCATTACAGTTATGGTTGCCAAAAGAGTTGCATAAGACGAAGGAGGAGAAAGCAAGTTAGATTAAAGACCGTTAGATAAGTTTACAATCCAGAACTCAAGTAGGCAGTTTTGAATATGGCTGGAGTTGGCAAGAACAATGGTTTCACTCAGGACCACGCAACACATTTTATCACATGACAGTTTGGATTTATCATACAAGAAATTAAATGAAACCATATCTAAAGAGAGAGGATGACAAAATATCCATGTAGCTCTTTACTTCTATCTATCACATGCAAAGCCATAAGATTGATCATTATGCTCATTACATCAAATAATCATCAATCGGGTTTATAGTTGAGATAGGCGCCCCTCAATAATCAATCTAAACTGCAATTATAGAAGTCTGACAGTCAAGTTTCACTATGTTTAGCAGTAGTGAAAATTCATAACAATGGACTTGAATAAAACCATAATAACAGTTCTATTATTAAACATGCAACACTGCAACCAATTTTTCCCTCGATATAATATTTAAATAGAAAGCAAAAAAAAAAGAGAGAGAGAGAATTTTATGTTATATTCATTAAACAACATCATCAAGCTCATCATTACAGTCACGTTGTCCCCATAACTAGCCGATTACAGCCTTTTCCAGCTTTTGAAAGTTAATAAAGTATCTTATTAATTGCTTAAAAAACAAAGAAAGCAAAATAATATATTAAAAATTTACAATGGTTTAGTTATTCAGGTTTCGGTGAGTTCTTGAACCTTTAAACTATAATCAAAAAACTCCTAGGGTTTAGAAAGAAAAGAATTATTTACCTGTATGAGGTCGTTAGTACCAGCATCAGTTGACTCTGCAAGCTTATCTGTATAAAGAAAATAAAATGAAACCAACAAGGTTACTGGATAGTAGATTAATGTGGCAATACACAATATATGACTAAACACTATGTAACAACTGACGAGCATTACCAGAGGTTTCTTCCACATACTTGATCAGTCTAATAATTTCTTCCTGTCCACATTAATTTACAGAAACATATAGTAAAAATGTATCCTGAGACTAAAATAATAATAAAAAGCATACGGCAAGAGGCAGAAACATACCCTTTGCATGGTGTTTTGTTGCAAAATGAATTGCAGGGATGGAAGACATAAGGCAGCTGTAAAATTTGTGGTAGTTTGACTCGTTGACCCTCCACTAAGTGGGCTAAAGATGCTGTTAACAGGCCCCTGAATAAGAGAAAATAATGACACTGGTTATAAAGCCAATGCCTAAATGATAAATTGCTAACATCCATACTTGCTATTAGTGAAATCACAAAAAATATGCAAGTTCAAAAAGTAATTTATATATCATATGTTCCCTCCCCCATCTCAAAAACTAAAATAATTGGTTAATCAACTAATTAATTTAATAAATACGTTTGCAGAGTACTCATAAATAAGACATAAAACATCCGAGACTGCTGACCAAGAAGCCCGAATCAGGAATAAACTTGAAGTCTTAAACCATATTGAGCCTCATATTAGAAGAATTGATATAATCAAACCAAACCAAACCAAATAAAGCCTTTTCCCACTAGGTAGGGTCAGCTACATGGATATGTGGATCCTTAGCAATACAAAGAACAAGAAACAATCACCAGGATGGATATGTCAGATGCACAGATGAAGCAAACCTTATCATGCAAAGTGAAATGGATACAAATTATACTCTACAGTGTAAAGTCACTGGCTAGCTGGCAAGTAATTCATGCATCATCCATGATTTCTCAAGTTAATATGTCTGACACGATGTAATATGTGAAAGGGTAGACAAACCTAGCTTCCCTTTTTTCCTTTTATTCTGTTATCAATTCATGCATCATCCATGATTTCTCAAGTTAATATGTCTGACACGATGTCATATGTGAAAGGGTAGACAAACCTAGCTTCCCTTTTTTCCTTTTATTCTGTTATCATTTCTTTATTGTTGATTCAACATCAAGACAAGAAAAGCTTCACATTAAAAAATACAAGATGTCAATTTCATCAGAAAATTTTGTGGCTGAAACTTATGTGCCAACAGCGGAAAAAACATAGTAGACAATGACTACTTCAATCAATTCAATATTGGTTGTGTACATAAATAGATGTCAACTAAATATGTTATAAGTCGCTCCAATATAACCTCATCAGCTTAATGGCCATAAAATAATGTGAACTAGCTAGGGCATAATTGATGTTTTGCAGATGATAAGAACTAATGTTTCTTTAACAAACCACATGAATCACCTTCATGTCAACTGAAGGCTGAGGTGGATTGGGCTTAAATTATAGCCTGATAGTGCAAGTATACCTTGGGGCTCAGGTCTGCTGAAGTAACTTTGAAGCGTCCTTTTCGTTGGACAACAGCTCCTTCTGATGTATCCTCTGCTGCATAAACAGAAACAACAAAAAGAACAGTTTTATTACAGGATATAAACAAGAAAAAACGCCTCTAATTTAGATAGAAAAATAAATGCAGGAAATCATAACAGAAATACCAAACGGAAGGTTATTCGTATCTCTCCTCTGGCGATACAACAGTGGTCCACTATAATTTCGCTCAGATTGATATTTTGGCTGCAGAGAATCCCTTCAAAATATTTTCAAGATACCAAAGTTATTGTATATTCTTAATCCAAATTCCAAACCTTCTTTTCAAGTTAATGATAGATAAAAATTAAAAACCAATCTATAATTAACTTTATGTTGTATAATATGACAGCAAGCAGGTTTCTGACAGAAAGACACTAAGACAGTATGAATATGATGTTTTTTTCCCATCTAAACCATGCTCATTAAAGTATAAAACATGCCAAAAGATAATTCCTTATGACTACATAAATCTAAGAATTACAAACTTCTAAGTAAAAATAAATGAAATATGCTTAGTAGGTGGTTTCAAATGTTAGACTGAATATACATTTGAAGACTTGGAATAATACATCTAATCAAGTTTGAAAAAGATTGCAGGTATTTTCAAATTCCAAATTTAGTTTTCTATATATATATATATATATATATATATATACAAGGATAAGGAGAAAGTATAACCTCAATTACAATAAAGCTTACCTGTCTACTTCACCAACAGCCTTCTTAGAAGAAAAAGCATTCTCAGGTATTAGTGAACCGCTCAAAAAAATTTTATACTCAGGAACTTCGTGACGTGGTAATGAGATACTCCGCCCTGAATTCTCACCCTCATTTCTTCCAGTTTCTTGATCCATCACCCCTGACTCTAAATGAGCAATGTCTTTCCAACTTGGACTAGTTGCATCCTGATCATACTCACCAACATCAAAACAACCTCTGCAAAAATAAAGAGGGAATTAAATAACTGGGAAAATCCAAATGCTATCTATTTTCTTCTCATGTCCAATTCTCTAGTGCAAATGCACGGTAAGAGTTAAGTTACTATTTGACCAAAAGCTTAAGCTATGAGGTAAGGGTCCTACTATACTATTTAAGCTCTAACACTTGCACATGAACCAAACACAACCATCACAAACTTAATGAACACAAATTAACAATAAGGAAACTCAAACACAATATCAGTTGGTCAAACTAAATCTGATGCCCATGCCCCATTAATTTAACCTAAAAGCTCGATTTCAGGTAAAAGGCCCAAAAATAGTATTTAAGTGATAACAATAAGAAAAAAGAAGCTGCTTATGACATAATTTCTTTTATAAACGAAAACTTTGGGAAAATGCCGCCCACTATCCTTGAAGACAACTATGATCATGAATAAGTTATCAGTAAAAATGTGAGATTGAATACAGAAATAATCATTACTTAAGTGCTTGAAGAGGTTTTATAGGAAATGAGGCAAGTGAATTCTCCAAATCATGAAGATCATTGGAGCCATCCTGAAAGAAACAAAAGAAAAAGATAAACATTTCATAACAATTTAAGACAAAAAAAAAAAACATCCTGAAAGATACTTGAGCATATGTAATGATTACCTCCTGACTCGGTGCATCATTTGAATGATTACTCCTCTCTGGGGACAGGCTTTCTGCTGGAACCTCAACATCAGCATAGTTGTTCCTTTTCTTCCCACTCCCATTGGGATCTTCTGTATTTGGCATACAATCATAATCCTGGATCTGCAGACAACACAGAGCTTCTGATAATAAGAAACAAAAGTGCAAGTTTAACACCAATGAAACACTTGGAAAACAAATTGTATAGACATCAAACTGATAAATGAGACCACTTACGAGGGCAGCCTGACTTTTTAAATCCTCAAGGTTGAAATTCCAGGCACTTATTCCTCTTATGTACTCTTGCTGTAAGGTTAACAGGGTGAAAACTCTATAACAATAATTACAGATAGGCAGAAGCCAAGTAATATAGGCTGCTCAATTTAAGGAATGAGCCTTCTCTTAAACACAATGCAAGCAACCATGTCCATATGGATGTGGTTTATTGCAGATGACAGCTAGCAAGGCAACAGCAATTTATAGAATTAAGAAATGATCCTTAAGGAGATTGGATTGTTTTTTTTTTTTGTTTTTTTTTTAAAGTAAGAAGATGAGTTCAAAGATTAAAAAATAGGGAACTTTAATATAGTAAACATGTTAAAATGAAATCATATTTTCGTGTTTGCAAAACCACCAAACATGACAGGCTGTGTATAGCAGATCTGTTTCGACCTAAGAACTTTTCTAACCAAGAAATAGATTTTCAATTGAACAATGCTTTTTTGTGCATAAAGGAAAAGTATGCCCTCCATAAACTCGATTTTCAAGTGTTCAAGCTGATAAGAAATCTCTCTCTGGCTCCTGTTCATAAACTGTGGAACTGATACAGAATGACCAATTAACCAGCTCCCAAATATCTCTGATAGAAAATGGCTAAAAACTTCCTAAAGATACCAGCAAATTACAAAGAAACTGACGTCCAACTAAATATAAATCAAAAGAATGTTTTAAACCCCTGGAACATCTCATAGACTGATTTTGCACGAATCCAAATGCATACCACGTTTTTGCATTAGCAAAATCATCAAGCATTCCACACAAATTTGAAAAAAAAATATTAGTAACAGAAGTTTGAGGATGGCTGTTTTGTAGAAGTAACTGATGAATAAGATAGCACTACAGCAACATTGAAAATTACTATTTGTTTATTTATTTATATTTTTATCTGTGTTATAAGTAGCTTATTACTTCCACATGGCAATTATCTAAAAGGGAATTCCTCTTTGCACAACTTCCAAATGACTTACTCACAAAACAAGTAGGCAAATCTTTTTATACTTGAATTATGGAAAGTTGTATTCCTCACCTGCGATAGCTGCTCTTTATCCTCGTAGAGAGCCTTATTCTGCACAAGTAGATCAGCCTCTTTTACCTGAGCACGAATGAAATCAAAGGAAGCATAGCAGAAATTAGGACTTATTTAGCAAGTAAATTCAATGAACTAAAAAACGCTAGGCGTTAGGCGGTTTATTTTTTATTCACAAAATTCTGATATATTGAAACTAGGAGTAGGGGTGACAATTTGGGTTATGATTCGTTTATTCGTTCGATTCGCTTTAAAACTAATACGGGTTTGAAAAAATGGATTCGTTTAATAAATTGGTCAATTCGGTTCGATTCGTTTATTAAACGAATCGAATACGAATTTAAGCTCTTTGATTCGTTTAGGATTCGTTTTATTATTTTCGTTTACTAGTTATTGTTATTTTTCAATTAAGATTCGAGAAATTATGGTTAATTATCATAGAAAAAATAATATTGTTGATATTTGGTGAGGTATTTTTTAGTAAATATATTAATTACATATTTCATATGTATATATTTATGAAAAATTAATATAAATAAATAATGATAAATTATGTTATTGAATAATATCATAACTAAACGAATATTCGTATTCGATTCGTTTATTAAACGAATCGAATACGAATCCTGATATTAGGTTTCGTTTAATAAACGAATCGAATAAGAATCCATCACATTTTGATTCGATTCATTTAGGATTCGGTACAAATTCGATTCATTGATTCGTTTTGCCACCCCTTCTAGGAGGCCAATTTAGGTTAGGGTTTAGCAATTTGGTGTTAATTAAGGTTAGGGTTTGATAAATTGAGCTCAGGTTTTGGAAATTTGGGGGAAATCAGGTTCAAGTCTAGGGTGTGAAATTTCAGGCAACCGTCGAAAACAATGCCAACGGCGGCTGCTAGCGCGTGAGTAACAAGCGCCACCATTGCCGGCGAGTGTACCTCATGCGCCATTGCCGCCTGACACACGATTGACACCGCCATGATCATAAACTGCCGATCATTACTCCATCCACAAGCCAATCAGAGTCATAATTTTACGTAGATCTGCATTTTTAGAATGATTGCCGCCTAAGCCCACCGTTTTCCAACAAGTCAATATGGCCAGGCACCGCCTAGTGCCTAAACGGCGTCCTAAGAAGCACAGATTCAGATACAATATGGATACCAGTGTTTTAAAAAGCGGCTGAGGCGGCCGCCTCGAGGCGCCGCGTCGCCGCCTCGCGGCTTTGGCGCCTCGAGGCGCCCGCCTCTTGCGGCCTAAGCCAATTTGCCGCCTTTAGCGATTGAGGCGGCCGCCTCAGGACGCGTTTGTGACGAGGCGGCGCGACGCGTCCTGAGGCGGCCGCCTCGAGGTCGAACTGTTTTTTTTTTTTATTTCTTTTTGTTGCCTTCAAAACGACGACGTTTTGAAGGCAACAATTGTGCTTTTCTAAACCCTAAGGGAAAAAACAGGGCATTTCTTCTCTCACGCTCGATTCTTCATCTCTCTCTGACGATCTCACGCTCGATTCTCCGTCTCTCTCTGACGATCTCACTGTCGATTCTCCATCTCTCTCTGACGATCTCACGCTCGATTCTCCATCTCTCTCTGACGATCTCTTCTCCACTCTCTCTGACGATCTCTTCTCCATCTCTCTCTGACGATCTCTTCTCCATATTGCTTGAATTACAAAACGTTTCCTGGTATTTTATCAATACTCTCATGTAAAATCATTTATTTATATTGAAATTTTAAATGAATAAATGGATACTTTATCGTTGAGTTTTTATGAATTACTGTCAATTGGTCTGTTTAACCTGACATAATCTAGTTTTTAGTTGAGCTGGCAAATTCTTTTTTCTGGACTTTGTTTTGGGCTACACATTAATAGTAGGAATCTTGGTAGAGGTCCAATTAAAAGGAGGCTAGACGAGAATATTTGTAGGTGGAAATCAAGTTTAATGTTGCAGGAAATTCTGGATGGAAGCAAGATGATGAGGTTGGGTGCTTGTGCGGAAATGGGGATAGAATATTGGATTTGGGATCTGATGTGGTAATGAAGAATATAGCACAAAGTTTTTCTGAGGATTTCGAGGCAAAAGAAGGAAGATGAAATGAGCTTGAAGACTTATAATACTAATGTTTTTTACTACAAAATTACCTTAAATTATTAAACATAAAAGCATTTTGGGACTGAAACAGAAAGTTGTCTTGCCTCATGTATATGTGGCTGGCTGGTTCATTATTTTGTTCATTGTTGTCATAGAACTTTTTGTTTATACCTCGTACATTGTTGCCTAACTAATTTTACCGTATATTTAGTTTGATAAAAGCGGCTGGTTTAACTTGGTTTCATTATTATGAGAAATGAATGTATTTGGATTTAACATGTTTTTATTATTATGATATTACTATTTTGATTATTATTCTGATGTTTTGGATCGAGGCGCCCGCCTCGCCGCCTCGAGGCGGTCCGCCTCGCGCCTCAATGGCGGCCGCCTCGAGGCGCCGCCACGTATTTTTAAACATTGATGGATACGCTGACTTTAAAAAAAAAAAAAAGATAAGCAGATACGTGTATTATATATAATTATATTTATTTGAAGATATTAAATTTAAAGTGGAGTTTGATTATATTAATGTATAATTTATTAACAGTGTTACATATATTAAAATTTTTTATCTCATTTTCTATTTCCAATAATAAAATTATAGTTGCCAATTATTAACACATGTAAAATTAACACAATTTGACATGTATTAAAAGTGTTAATATTATTATCTATTTTCAATAATAAAACTATAGCCGTAAGCTATTAACATGGTTTTACATGTATTAAAATTTTTAATACTATTGTCTATTTCTAATAATAAAACTATAACTGACAATTAACTTAATTATGTAGTTGTTTATTATTTACTATTATATATATTTCCGATAATAAGTTTAAAGTGAGTAGTTATCTATTATCTTAAAACTAATACAACTCTTCTTCTTCACGTGTCTTAAAGCATCCGAAACGTCTCAGAAATTTCAAAACATAAAATAATTAAAAAACAATTTTCCGATACGTATCCAAGAATATCCGAAGGTATCCAAGCTTGGGTACATATTAATACGCAATGCGCTATAAGTTTACAAGTATCCGTACTTCTTAGACAGTGTCACCGTCTTTTAGAATTGTGAGTAAATTTATGTCTTTGAAAAATATAAATATAAATATAGGATAAGAAAGAGACCTTCAGCATCCTAAAACGTTCCCCTAAGGGAGCAACATCATCAAGAATGGTACGAGCCAGATAATCAGTTGAACGTGTGTGTTTGAAGAAATGGTGTTTCATTAACTTTTCTGATGATGGACGTTTTTTTGGATCCTTCACTAAGCAAGCTGCTACCAACTCTTTGAAAGACTGGAAAAATATTGCATTTTCAAATGGGTTAGCTGGCACTTTCAAAAAATTATTAACAGATGATACAAAACAAAAAGTGCTCACATACGAACCTTTGAGAACTTCTTGTCTCTTTCATAATCAAGACCCGGAGGTGCATTTTGTAAGGTCATCAACAAAACCTGCATGAAAAATAAGAGGATAAGATAAAGTCACATACTAACACAATAAGCACCTATGACATATGTCAAGTAAGAGATTTACTTTCATCGGCGGATACTTCGAAAAGGGGGCATGCCCATGAGCGAGTTCCAATGCTGTTATTCCAAATGACCAGATATCTGCCCTGTTCACAGAAATAGAACTTATGAAAACTTAAAGCCAACTCAAAACAACATCAAGACCGTTGAAACAGGAAAGAAAAAGTAACAAAGACGTAGGCATGTAGCTAAGGAAGCAACCCACTCACTTAAAGTCATATCCGTGCAATTGCTGCATAACTTCGGGAGCCATCCTGAGAAAGAAGAATATAAATGAGTAAGAAAATTTAAGCAACATTATGTGCAATTCAGAATACTGAAGTGAATAGAGAATAAATACCAGCACGGAGTTCCAACAAAAGTATTTCTGGAACGTTGCCTATCTCCAGCATCAAACATGCACGCTGATACACCAAAGTCTGCTAACTTGACCGCACCATTAGAATCAATTAAAATATTCCCAGCCTGTAGAAGGATATTATAAGAATAAGCAATTGTACAGCGCAGAACCATTCTCCAAAGGGAGCAAGCCAGGATTGAAACAATTATAGAATAATAAGACAGTATTCTAGAAAATATAGTAATCAGTACCCTACCTGCCAAAGGAACAACACCACAGACGTACAATGAGGATAAGATATAAAAGACATGGAACAATGCATGTCAGAGAGCGTTTATTTCATTTATTGGAAAATTAAAGACATTAATAATATTTTTATTAGGAATATAGTGTAAGGTACTTATACGAGTGTGTGTGTGTGTGCATAGCTGTGTAAGGTGCTAGGCATCGAGGCGCTAAGGTCCTCCTGGGGCCTAAGCACAAGGCACAAGACGAGGCGCACGCCTGAGCGAAGTAAGGAACGCACGACACACCCCGCATTTTATATTTTTTTTGTTTTTTTTATTAATTGTTCAATTGGAATAATTCTTGTAGATTGTATTTAATAAATTTATCCTATAAATTTCAACTCAATAAGTAAATTTAACAATTATATCACATGAAAAAAGCTTAACTCAAACAAAAAATAAGATTCAAAGTTATCAAAGGCGTGTTGTCTAAGGTTTTTATATATTTCACATTTTATTTTTTAATTAAGAAAATAAAAGATTCAAGGAGGCGTGCCTCACCAAATAGGCGCAGTAAGGCGCAGCGGCAGTGCCTCAATGAGAGACGTGCCTATGATAACTATGTGTGTATGTGTGTGTGCATACTGACGAAAGCGTTTTATCTGTTCCCATTTACCCCAATTTAAACCCTTTATGTTTTAAGAGTAATGAACTAAAACATCAATGTTTGAGTACCTTATTATATACAAGAAATAACATGCTTCAGAAAATTTTTGAAAAACCTCATTTCAAAATGCTCCCCAACTACTTGAAGAGAAGAAAGAAGTAAAGAATGAGAGAAAAACTAATCATTTAAAAGAAACCGTATAGAATCTAAGCCCGAGTTATTTTTTCTAAGCAAACAAAATTTTGAAAACCTCATTTAAAAATGCTCCCCAACTACTTAAAGAGATGAAAGAAGCAAAGAAGGAAATAATAACTAATTACGTAAAAAAGAAACTGTATAGAATCTAAACCTGAGTTATTTTTTCTAAACAAACTTCAGTTGGATTATGCTGTGATTGGTACAAGAAAATTTTAAGAGGAAAGTTTATAATCTAGATCATAAAGATTTAAAGAAAGACAGTGACTTAATAGAAGATAAAGGTAAATCTTTTCTAAACAGCTGTTCCCCACAATACTGTCTTGAGAGTTCTTTTCTAAGTGAATCACCAGTTCAAATTGCTTGCGTGCACTTAGGTCTTTTTAGGAATATCAAAACAAAAGGATATTTTTGTTTACTAAAATTTCTTCTCAAAGAGATTTTCTCATTTAAAATCAAATTATTTGGCATCCTTTTATATAATCAGGTAAGGAAGAGGGGGGAAAGTAGATCACTCGATGTTTTCTTTATTGTAATCTATTCAACGTCCCTTCAGAAACTCTTAGTTTCTGTGGTACTTGTTTTCCATATTTAGCTTAAAATTTACTTAAAGACAATAAATAATTAATTGCTCCAAACTTCAGCATTAACCATAAAAGAGCAGTACTTAAAAAAATTAAGCAGAGAAAAGTAGGATACCTTCACATCTCTATGGATATGCCCATGTGAATGAAGATAAACAAGAGCTTGGAGGGTCTCACGCAACAAAGTAGCAATAACAGGCTCTTCAAAACCATCTGGATATGCTGATTTCATTATATGAAGACAGGATCCCCCTGCCATGTATGGCATCACAACCCAAAGGCTGTGACCAGCAGTGAAAGAGCAATGGGCCCTTAATACATTTGGATGATCGATCAAACTCATTGTTTGTACCTCTCGCCTGATACCATCCTGTATCATTTGCAAGGAAAAACTCTTTAATTTGATACACAACTTATTTCTACAGAAAATTAAAAGATATTACGTGTTCAAACATACAACAATAGGATATGAATACAATTGGAGCCCTCTTATTGATGTGAAACATGATAATTGTGAAATTACAACAATTAGAGTTGTAGGTACTGGCACAAGGATGAAAGAAAAACATAGAACCATGTTGCGAGCATTCATCTTTGATACCTTGCACCTTTTCCCTGTTTTCTGGTAGCAATGGAACGTACAAAATAGTGGTAAATTGCATATGAAGAAAGAGCAACACACTGCTTCATATTGCCATGAAGTAGAAGAAGAAGACAGAGTGACAGACACAAATACAAACTATTTTTCTTTTCTTTTAATCTTTTTCCCACGTTATGAAAAAACCAATAAGCTAGTGTGGCCATAAATCTGATGCGCACATATGCCAGCTTTTATATGTGATCAGTGTGCGTAAGTAACCATCATCACATATGAAGCAATTAAATATGTAACTATTATCAAATAAGTTTCCATAAACCATACATATAAACACGAGTCTATTAAGCTCAAGAAAAAGTAGTGCACTCACTAAGTCATTATTGCACTTTTCCAAATCAAGAACCTTGATAGCTACTAGTTCATTAAGTGGAATGCAGAGAGCTCTGTAGACAGTAGCGCTGACTCCTTCACCAACTTCCTCATATAACTTGTAATCTTTTGCATTGACAGGAAATCGTTTCTCCAAAAGATGCTCCATGGTTTCCTCTTATAGCACACCATTAACATCTCCTTTGCAAATAGATGTCCCAATGTAATTAAACAAAATACATATCGAGCACAGGAAAAGCAATTTGATGTGTGGCTTCTTCCAATTGGGAAGCATTTTCCCTTTCTTCAGCACAAAACAGTAAGTGAATCCAGTGATGTCATTAAGACGATCATTTAATCAATCCTCCAGCCTGTGGAACCATATAAAACTCCCAAAACCAAGATAATCAGAAAAGCCCTTGAACTATACTAGTGAGATATAAGTGTATACCCAAGTTTTCATCCAGAGATGCAAATACTTATATCAAAAGTCAAATATTCTCAACTGAACGATTTCAAATATTGAAAATTCAGAGAAGGCATGGGCCTGAAAGCGAAAAAGCTTAAGCACTATAAGAAAAGAATTTATCACCGGCAACGAATTGAAGTAGGGCTCGAGGTCATTGTCTATTTATCTCTTGTATCTTTATAAATTCTGTGGACGAAAAATATGCTCCAAATCTAAACTATCTCTCGTATGTCGTGATCCAATATGCGGCGGAAGTGATAAATAAGTTGCAATGTTGTATTCCTACAAAACATAAATGCCAGAAGTTTCATTAGTCTGTACCTGTAACCAATTATCATGTTTTCCTTTTTTCTTTTTTTTGGTTCAAAAAAGTGTTTTCTACATCATATTTAAAAGTAATAGATCAGAAAGATTGAAAGTAAATTTTAAATTAAGAACATACAATGAAATCAATGCCTTGTTCTCATCCCAAGTCTGATAAGCTTCCACCACTAGTTTGTCCAAAGTTTAAACAAGAACACATAACTAGAATAGTACCCACTACCCACATGACTGACTATGGCTGGCAATCAAACTAAATAAGCTTTGTAGACCCTACTCCCTCGTGCCTCCTGCTGAGGTGATTAGTTCTATCTATTTCTACTTCGTCCCTCTAAGAATAAGAAGTGAGCGTGCACATGCATGCTGGGACAAGTGTGCATATTTTTAGCAAACACTCCAAGAAGCAATTGGCATCAATGCAATTGACAGAAATGAGATTTTCATATCTGAACACAAAACACCTTTCCTTCATATTGCTTCAGGAACTTACTAAGCCCGCTCTTTGGAGAAGGCAGAGACTTGTTTCTATGGTCTCCAAATAAGTATCACCAAAAATCACAGAAAAAATCTTGCACATAATTTCCATTATCTCCACTTCCAAAAAGAAAATTCACTTTTTTTTTACAACTCAAATACCAAACAAGCCACTAGTCTCATGCATTATACCACTCCTAACACAACCTCTATTCCATCAATCAAAATCCAAAGCATCAAAACAAAATGAATTCAAAGTTTCAAACTACAATTTCCTTAATCAAATAAGTCATTAGCTCAAACAATTTTAATAAACTTAAAGCTAGGAAATTTCATTAGATTTAGAGCACAACCACAAAGCTAGGGTTTCGATGGTACTTAAGTAGAAAAAGCTTGTAAGAAGCATAAAGAGAATTAGAAACGAATCTAACCTTCCTAGATAAGTAGAAAATGGCGTCTGATTCAGCTGATGGTACGGTCAATCAGTTCGTAGTTTCAGTTTTGTTCGACAAAAACGATGTCGAATTGACGATAATGATGAGACTTTCAGATTTCTCGTCTCCAACTGTCGAACATTTGGAGGTCCTGAGATCGAATCTGTCATCCGTATACAGGAGAAATAATAATAAGTGATCCCCATTTTATTTTATCTCCAATTTTTTTTTTCTATTTATTATTTGTTATTTAATTTAAAATTTTAAAATTTTAAAATTTTAAAAGAAAAAACAAATAAATTCTCTTCCGATATCTGAGAGAATAGTAGTAATTATAATCTTTGAGAAAAATTAATTAACTGGAAAAGTAATTTTTGAGAGAGAGGCAGCTGTTGTGTAATTGTATTGAGCCAAATGATACTGGGGCCCGCCAAGGATATTTAAGTTGAGTTGAGTTGAGTTTCAGTAGGTGAAAATATCGTGACGTGGAGTTTTATTTATCGTATCGGCAATATATCGAGAAAATCTGTACAGATCGAGAGGTGATCCATCACCTAAGTTGGGTCAACTCTGAAGCGTGATTGGCTGGAATATTTCGAACTCATTATCTTTTTTTTTTCAAAATATTATTATTATTTTTTATTTGGTAGATTCAAATTCGGGCATTTTCATTACAACTTGTCAAGATATTATTATTTCAATTTGAATTTTACCTTAAGTTCCCAAATCCTCAATAATTCATCACATGCCAGGTACTTAGATGAAGTTCATCGGTTCTAATTGCTGTTTTGATGGAACCGGACCGATTGGTCGGACCGATCAAATCGAGAATCGATCACGAGTTCGATCTAATCAAACCCGATAAAAATCGGTGAACCATAATTTTTTTTAATTTTATAACTGAAAATTCTAATTTAGTCATAGTTTATGATCCTATGCGGAATAAATCACAATAAATTAAGACAAGTACTAATTATTGTTACTATGAATTAATAAAATTATCAATCACCCTTAAGTCTAACAATTATGAATAATGCAAATAAACAAAAGCAGAAAATAAAATCAACACGGGTAATTTTGTTAACGAAATGGAAAACTCATGCGAGTAAAAAATCACTTCGGGTATCTAAGCTACTAGTCAAAATCCATTATAATGAGATAAGACATATGTCAGCAACTCTGCCGACTCTAATACCTTTATACTGTAATAACTTGAAGAACTCCTCGAGCCCGTACCAAACGGCATTCTTCAGAACCTCTGAAGTCTCTGAGCAGATCAACCATGCGAACTCGTAACGCCGAAACTCCGACTACCAATCTTCATCCTTGAGAACTCTGAAGACTTAGAAAATCAAATTAGAGTTGTGTTTCTGTGTTGACGATCGAACAAGGAACAATATCACCAAGAAATAGAAGACATAATAAACAAAGAAGTCTTC